>WNWK01003998.1:0-102500 GCA_009830355.1 Cherax destructor | reverse complement strand
TGATAAAATGTATTTGGAAAAAAGTGTTCAGAGTCTTATTCTGCGACCATCACCCGACCCCATCTCTTCTTGTTATGAGCTTGTCCAAACTTGTATTGGATGCGAGATTTATATCCATCGCTCCAGCTCGACTGAGTATTTTCGATGCAGTACATCATGGTAACATTCGCTTTGTTATAAGAGTACGTATTCTGATGCCCACAGTTGCTGAAACGTCTTGTAGTAGTCAGGGTTTGCGATGCCAGTAACGGCTACTAAGTGTTAATGTGGTGTTCTACTTGTCCCATTCGAGGATTCACATTTTATGACCATCAGTGTTTTCACTATAATAATTCAATTGTGTTACTATGGTATTTACAAAAAATACACAATCCGCACAAAGGAGAATTAAACTGCTAACGTTTCTGCCTGACTTGAACCATTAGTAGTACAACGCGGACCGAAACGTCGTCATAGGTTTTTTTTATGTGAGAGTGTTTGAATATTGTTCTTGTCACAATATAGCGCATTTTTATTTCATAAAACATACTTTTATCTTTGATAATTCTGACTACTGAAATTCTAGTGAAAGATTAAAAATACAATGACCTTTCCATAATTTTAGTCACTGAAATATTTCTAACTCGGCGTGTATACCTTTGCATCATAATTGGTTACACTTGCATCCCACCTATAAACATTGGTTTCGTATTTTTGAGTGATTTTAGTCATACGTAGTTGAATACTGATTATAAATAAGCCAACCAAGTAGCTGTTAATTTTCTCGGCACACAACCAGCTGCTATAATGAATAATAAAACCCTTAATTACTAATATTAACGTTGTTACCTCAAATTGTCTTACTTTCAACATTAGTGAAGAACATACATCTTGCGGCTGTTGAGTGATTCCCGATAGGTATCAGTCCTATTCCATCAGTCCAGCCTACTGTACCTTAAATTTAGCACCTAAGAAGCATATTAGTTGAACCTTCAGTCCTCAAGCGGCAAAATAGCAGCAACTAATTTCCCTCAAGATATCAGCTTAAAATTTTCAACCCAGGAACAACTGTAATATGAGTGCTCCCTTTCGGAAATATTTTCTATACCTTTCTCGACTTTTGTTTCCACATGATAATTTTAGAAAGTCTCTTTGATTTTCTTCAACTTTTCAATACAGTTTTGTTTTACTTGGGAAAAGTGAGAAAAATAATGAATTAGATGCAAGGGAGATGGATGTAGTGTAATAAGAGAAACAGGAGATGGGTGAACATATAGTATTCCCAAGAAGTGTTACGGCAGAAGCTTAGAAGAAAGATTTAAACTCGGCCTAAAGAAAGAAAACCATTTCCAAACCTCAAACCTTCTTACCTCAATCTATGTTTCTGCCACAGGTTATTATTAGGTTGTCTTGATTGTTACATTCTTGTGGGGTGAAAAGGAAAGCTCAAAACCCAGGGAACTGGAATTATGCAATACTGCAGCAGTGTCTAACCTTTTACACTCCTTACCAAATTTATCAAATCCCATGCATCCCGTCTCAAAAAAAAAAAAAAAAAAACATTAATCGCAAAAAGCGGATTGAATTAACATTCAAAATATATTTATTTCACATTTAAATGTAGATTTTGTAGACCTAAATAGTAATCTAGTAATAAGAAAAAAAATATGTTCATAAGTGAGTCAGTTATTTGTTAGGCTGAGGATAACGAAACGTGAAATACTTAGTGTTATCAGGTTAAAATACAGTTCAATGTGACTCACCAACAATTTGAAGTTTAGGAGCGAGTTGCAGCATTCTGAGTCACCAGAAACTTGGTTTGAACATGAGCTGGGCTGATTATTGTCATTGATTCATAATATATTCCACATTTTATCTACATTTGTTTTTGAGCAAACGGCTCTAACCTTATTTTGCTATTTCTGTTTCTCCTTGCTGGTATGAATCTTTTCTGTTTCCTCCTAACATATTCTTCAAATTGCTTCCATATCATAGACTGACCTTTCTCCATTCCTCTTTTTTACGGTACTACAAATTAAAAACCACCTCATTCCACCATAGCCTCCTTTTCTGCAGTGTAATTTTTAAGTGCTGAATATTTCCCTTCTCTTTATTCCCAGTTTGACTAAATAATTGACACTTTCCGTAGCCTAGCCGCTGACTCTTAGTAGTTTTTCATAGTTAATTTATCTTAAGTCTGATTTGATTAAATCGATAGTTAAATCCATTCATGTTAGTTGAGCATCCTAGTGATTTCTCCTAAACATCAGGAAATAACCCATTGTAATCACCATTATTCTCTCTTTTTTTCACAGTATCTGGTCCTCAATATGGATTTCAGTTATCCCAGTTTATTTAATTGTATTTACGTGTACTTTTCTCTTTGTATTTGCCTCTAAAGTAGTAGTTGTTGCCCTCTTATTTTTTAATACTTCTCCCTTGGTCTATTATTAAAGGGGCTTTTATATCATTGCTACTATTAACTTGTGTTTTGTTCAGTTCCTATAATGATAATATGAAGCTGACCCTCTGCATTCTAATCACAAGTGTCTCTACTTATTTTTCTCTCCTCTCTATATTGGTATCTTTCAGAAAATAAAGAATTGATTGTTATTCCCGCAAGCTTGGTTATAGTGAGAGCAATGAAGTCTTGTTATTCCTCTATTTTCTTCAAATCACTGCATTTGTAAGAGAAGTGAATGCTCGGGTGTTGGCAAGAGGTGTGGGGTTAAAAGATAAGGAATCTAATACAAAGTGGGAGTTGTCACAGTTGCTCTTTGCTGATGACGCTGTGCTTTTGGGAGATTCTGAAGAGAAGTTGCAGAGGTTGGTGGATGAGTTTGGTAGGGTATGTAAAAGAAGGAAATTAAAAGTGAATATAGGGAAGAGTAAGGTGATAAGGATAAAAAAAGTTAAGTGACGAAAGTTTGGATATCATATTGGAAGGACAGAGTATGGAGGAGGTCAATGTATTCAGATATTTAGGAGTGGACGTGTCAACAAATGGGTCAATGAAAGATGAGGTGAATCATAGAAGTGATGAGGGAAAAAAGGTGAGTGGTGCACTTGTGGAGACAAAGAACTTTGTCCATGGAAGCAAAGTGGGTATGTATGAGAGTATAGTTATACCAACGCTCTTATATGGGTGTGAAACATGGGTGGTGAATGTTGCAACAAGGAGAAGGCTGGAGGCAGTGGAGATGTTATGTCTGAGAGCAATGTGTAGTGTGAATATAATGCAGAGAATTCGTAGTTTGGAAATTAGGAGGGGATGTGGGATTACCAAAACTATTATCCAGAGAGCTGAAGAGTAGAGAGGATGGAAGAATGACTACGAGAGTTTATAATTCTACAGTGGAGGGAAGGCTGGGTAGGGCTCGGCCTAGGAAAGGTTGGAGGGAGGGGGTAAAGGTTGTTTTGTATGCGAGGGACCTGGACTTCCAGCAATTATGCGTGAGCTTGTTAAATAGGAGCGAGTGGAGTCAAATGGTTTTTAGGACTTGACGTGCTGTTGGAGTGTGAACAAGGTAACATTTATGAAGGGAATCAGGGAAACCGGCAGGTCGGACTTGATTCCTAGAGATGTGAAGTACAGTGTCTGCACTTTGAAGGAGGGGTGTTAATGTTGCAGTTTTATAACTAAAGTGTAAGCTCGCTTCTGGCAAAACCGTGGAGTGAATGATGAAAGTTTTTTCATTTTCGGACCACCCTGCCTTAGTGGGAGGAGGCCGATGTGTTAATAAAACAAATATAATTCCATTTACATTCATAAACCACATTTTTATCCATATTTAATTGAAATTTTCGTAACTACATCTGGCTTTGTATGCCCAATTCATGTTGGGAAGGCTTTAATAATGCATGGTAGTAGGTAGCGAAAAGAGAATGTTTGTTTCGAAGCTGGGAGGTAAGCTGTGATTATTTGAGGAGAGATGAGGATATGAGAAGAAAGAGGGAGAGCACCGGAAGAATGGTTTCTCATGGTGGCACAAAAAAAAATGAGCTGGTTAAGAACGAGCAGACTAACTCTTGCTGGGGATACAGGGTGTGAGGGAAATGGTATGGAATCTGTGGTCGTTTTGATTTTGGGATGGATGTTGGTGGATGCGATGATAGGCGGGTAGGAGGGCAAATTGATCTAGTATAAAGTGGAGGCGTGTTAGAGGTACCCATTGATAGCGTAGAAATTAATCATGCTGGTGTTAAGTGTGGGCCAAAATGTAGGAAAACATGGGAGAAACGTGAAGAATGGACGGGAGAGGAGAGAAGGAATAATATCATCTGGGGTGGCGGAAGAGTAAGATGCAGAAAATGACAGATTTCGACATACGTATTTTGCTGTACATTCTCCGGTAGGAATGAACTTGCATTAAATTTTCTGAAAAGTCTTTGTTATTAGTTTCAGAAAAAAAACAAGTAATCAGTCGATAAATAAGTGGATAAGTTTACGTTAAGTTGCTAGTAGTTGTTTTTATTATTATTATTATTATTCCCGAAGGGTACCTTTAAGTGTTACCAAAATTATTCTTCCTTCCTTCAAATTTTTATTCTCATTTTATTTCGTTCATAACACTTCATACAAAAGAGGATCGGTAGATGATGCGAAATACCTATAAGTTTAGTTTGTGTAGGTGCAAATTTCCCTTTATACTAAATTAGTTAAATAAAAAACAAACCCGGAGAGCGAAACGTAGCCACAATGAAATGTCACATTAGTTGCGCTTGTGTCCTTTTACCTAACATATTGTCGGTAATTCTACCAACATTACTACTACATTTTTGTACGAATTGATGTCAGAGTTGGTCATATGGTTTGGAACAGTGTTCTTGTCTTCCACTAACTTCTTTCAAGGTGTTCGTTTATTAACATAAGAGCACCTTACACATTCATCTTAAAATTTTCAACCCTGGTCAACCTAAACCAGTGGAAGTTCCTTAGAACAATTTTCAAGTGTGGAAATTGAATTCATGCGATAGTTTTTGAAAGCCTCTTATAATCGGCTTTAAATTTTCAACACTCATGTTTCATATTTAGAATAAGGTTAGTATTGTTAATGGAGTGTGTGCGACACTTGGTCAGTTTAAATTTCAAAATTATAGTGCAATTTTGCATAAAATAACTGGAGTATGCCTTCTTAAAGGGAGCCTTGATAGTGAGAGGCTTTTGATCCGAGGAACTTAATCAAATGCCCCCCCTTCCTTAGATGGAATCTGAATGCCTCCCATTGTACTAAATTACTATTACGGGTTTACTGCTTATCCATCATTAAAATAAAATATTTGAGATGCATCAGTCTTTAATGGATGATTCATCTTATAAAATTTATCAAGCTTTTTCTTGGGTTTAGGATTTGTAGTTTAAAATTTTACTGGATTCTGTGCATTTACTAGAGAATCCATCTTTTTGGCGGATTCAAATTTATTTGTGCTAGTATGTGCACCTCAATGAAAACTTTTCCATAGTTTTAGGTTGTGAAAGTTTAAATGTGCGAATTTCATTAATCAAGTTGGTTTCCGAATAATTGGAGAATATCGCGTCTGCTCAGAAATGTATCAGTTGGTGACTTTATTGGCTCATCCTGCTGTTAATCTACTTAATGTAAAACCTACAGTGCTAGTAATAGCATTATACCGGGTGAGTTCCCCGGCATAATGACGTGACGAAAATCAAAGGCCTACCATACAGGGGGGGGGTCTTTTTTCGTCAGTGCATTATGCCGGGTAGCAGCCGTTTGCATGACGTCACGGCCTGTCGCCACACTCCACAGTGACTCCTCAGTGCTCACATGTCTGCCGGGGTGAGAGGAGGTGTTGCACTTAAGAACATAAGAAAGAAGGAACACTGCAGCAGGCCTACTGGTCCATGCGAGGCAGGTCCAAGTCTCCAACCGGCTTAAGCCAATGCCCTGACCAAGCCAGGTCAGGTTACATTCACTTGAGGAAGGAGCACGGCATCTGACCTAGTGGCACAAGCTAGTCAAGACCAACTCACACCCACCCGCACCAACTCAAATATTTATCTAGCCGACCACCTGGATTTAACCCTCCCCAGGTAAACTCCAGGTAGTCAGATCACTTCCACTTAAGGAATTAGTACGGCATCTGACATAAGAACATAAGAAAGGAGGAACACTGCAGCAGGCCTGTTGGCCCATACTAGGAAAGTCCTTCACATTCCATCCCACTAACAGAATATTTGTTCATCCCAATCTTAAATGCTACCCAAGAAATAAGCTTTGATAATTTTATTTACTCATGTGCAATTCCCACTCAAATCCAACCCCTCTCACTCATGAATTTATCCAACCTAAATTTGAAACTACCCAAGGTCCTTGCTTCAATAACTCTACTAGGCAGACTGCTCCACTCTTATATCCTTTCTAAATATAAAGTTATCTAATTTGAATCCATTATTACATAAGAACATAAGAAAGGAGGAACACTGCAGCAGGCCTGTTGGCCCATACTAGGCAGGTCCTTCACAATCCGTCCCACTAACAAAATATTTGCTCAACCCAATTTTCAATGCTACCCAAGAAATAAGCTTTGACAATTCTACCCACTCATGCGCGAGTCCCACTCAAATCCAACCCCTCTCACTCATGAATTTATCCAACCTAAATTTGAAACTACCCAAGGTCCTAGCTTCAATAACCCTACTAGGCAGACTGTTCCACTCATCAACTACCCTATTTCCAAACCAATACTTTCCTATATCCTTTCTAAATCTAAACTTATCTAACTTGAATCCATTATTGCGGGTTCTCTCTGGAGAGATATCCTCAAGACCTTATTTATATCCCCTTTGTTAATACTCATTTTCCACTTGTATACCTCGATCATGTCTCCCTCATTCTACGTCTTACAAGTGAATGTAATTTTAGGGTCTTCAATCTTTCTTCGTAAGGAAGATTTCTAATGCTATGTATTAATTTAGTCATTCTACGCTGAATGTTTTCTAACGAATTTATGTCCATTCTGTAATATGGAGACCAGAACTGAGCTGCGTAATCTAGGTGAGGCCTTACTAATGATGTATAAAGCTGTAATATAACCTCTGGACTTCTGTTGCTAACACTTCTTGATATAAATCCCAGTAATCTATTTGCCTTATTACGTACGCTTAGGCATTGCTGTCTTGGTTTAAGGTTGCTGCTTACCATCACCCCCAAGTCCTTCTCGCAATCTGTATGGCTAAGTTCTACGTTATTTAACTTATAAGTGCTTGGGTTATGGACACTCCCGAGCTTCAGAACCTTGCATTTATCTACATTGAACTGCATCTGCCACTTTTCTGACCACGAATTAAGTTTGTCTAAATCTTCCTGAAGTTCTATGACTTCTATGTTTGAATCAATTATCCTACCTATCTTCGTGTCGTCGGCGAATTTGCTCATATCACTAGTAATTCCCTCATCAAGGTCATTGATATATATTATAAATAACAATGGGCGTAAGACTGATCCCTGTGGAACACCACTTGTTACAAGTCCCCATTCGGATTTAACCCCATTTATGCACACTCTCTGCTTCCTATTGGTGAGCCATGACTCGATCCATGACCGCACTTTTCCCCAATGCCATGAGCTGCCACTTTCTTTAACAGTCTCTGGTGCGGTACTCTATCAAAAGCCTTACTAAAGTCTAAATAAACAATATCGAATTCTTTATCGTGATCAACAGCCTCAAAAGCTTTACTGAAGAAGGTTAATAAATTAGATAGGCAGGAACGGCCCCTCGTGAATCCATGCTGGGTATCATTAATCAAATTATGGTTATCTAGATGGCTTCTAATAATATCAGCTATAATTGACTCTAGTAATTTGCCTACAATTGAGGTCAGGCTTATTGGGCGGTAGTTTGACGGTAGTGACTTGTCCCCTGCTTTAAAAATAGGAATTACATTAGCCATCTTCCACATATCAGACACTACACCTGTTTGAAGAGATAAATTAAAAATGTTAGATATTGGTTCACAGAGTTCCATTTTGCATTCCTTAAGAACCCTTGCAAAAAGCTCATCAGGACCCGGCGATTTATTTTGTTTCAGTCGGTCCAGCTGTTTCATAATCATTTCGCTAGTGACTGTGATATTACATAATTTATCTTCTTCTGGGCCTCTGTAAAAATTAATTACTGGGATATTATTAATGTCTTCCTGTGTGAAAACCGAGAGAAAATAATTATTAAAAATAGAGAAATATCATTCTCCTTGTCAGTAAGATGCCCAAAGTTATTTTTAAGGGGACCTATCTTATCCCTAACTTTTGTTCTATAAACCTGGAAAAACTTTTGGGTTAGTTTTTGAATCCCTAGCAACTTTAATTTCATAGTCCCGTTTAGCTTTTCTTATTCCCTTTTAACGTCCCTCTTAATGTCAGTATACTGATTTATAAGATGACCCTCACCTCTTTTTATGCGCCTATAAATTCCTTTCTTCTGCCCTAAAAGATATTTGAGCCTATTATTCATCCATTTTGGGTCATTTCTACTTGATCTAATTTCTTTATACGGGATAAATGTTCTTTGGGCAGCCTGTATAGTGTTAAGAAAACTGTCATATTGATACCTCTCTTCTTCACCCCAGTCCACAGTTGATAAGTGTTCTCTAAGTCCATTATAATCTGCTAAGCGAAAATCTGGGACCATTACTGAATTATCCCTACTATCATACATCCATTCAATGCTAAAGGTAATTGACTTGTGGTCGCTTGAGCCGAGTTCCTCTGTAATTTCTAAATTATTAACAAGGATTTCCTTGCTTGCCAGAACCAAGTCAAGTAGGTTATTTCCCTTGTAGGTTCTGTTACAAACTGCTTCAAAAAGCAATCCTGAACTACTTCTAAAAAGTCGTTAGATTTTAAATTCCCTGTCATGAAATTCCAATCAATCTGACTAAAGTTAAAGTCCCCTAGAATTACTACGTTATCGTGTCTTGTGGCCTTAACAATTTCCTCCCAAAGTAGTCTCCTTGTTCCCTATCTAAGTTTGGAGGACGGTAAATCACGCCTAAAATCAATTTTTCACACCCTCTGAAAATTCTATCCAGACAGACTCTGTATGTGTTAATTCAGACTTTATACCCGTTTTTATGCAACAATTTAAATGATCACGGACATAGAGTGCCACCCCACCCCTTTCCCGATACTTCTGTCTACTTGGAACAATTTAAAACCCTGAATGTGACATTCGGCAGGCAAGTCCCGATTTTTCATATTAAACCATGTCTCAGTTATTGCAAAAACATCAATATTACCCGTACTTGCAACTAATCTCAACTCGTCCATCTTATTCCTAGCACTACGACTATTGGTGTAATATATATTTAGAGACCCTCCTTTCTCTTTACCCTTCCTGCTCATCTCTGTTTTTTCCCCTATACCTATTACTGTCCTTGTCATCTAGTGTCACTAGCTTTCCACTATCCACCTTATTCTGCCTATTACTAGTTCTCCTACAACTTATAATATTACTACACTGGGACTTCTCTGTTTTCCCCCCAAAACCCATACCACTAACTATTTCTAGTTTAAAGCCCTAACAGCTCCCTCCACTGCAGTTGCCAGTGCCCCCACCCCAGACCTGGATAAGTGGACCCCATCCCTGGCATACATGTCATTTCTGCCATAGAAGAGGTCCCAGTTGTCAATGAATGTTACTGAATTTTCCTTACAGTATTTGTCCAGCCAGCAATTGACACCAATTGCCCTGGACAGCCATTCATTTCCAACTCCTCTCCTTGGCAAAATACCACATATGACAGGGTTCCCACCCTTCTTCCTTGGAGAGATATTCTCAAGACCTTATATATATCCCCTTTGTTAATACCCATTTTCCACTTGTATACCTCGATCATGTCTCCCCTCATTCTTCGTCTTACAAGTGAATGTAATTTTAGGGTCTTCAATCTTTCTTCATACGGAAGATTTCTAATGCTATGTATTAATTTAGTCATTCTACGCTGAATGTGTTCTAAAGAATTAATATCCATTCTGTAATATGGAGACCAGAACTGAGCTGCGTAATCTAGGTGAGGCTTTACTAACGATGTATAAAGTTGTAATATAACCTCTGGACTTCTGTTGCTTACACTTCTTGATATAAATCCCAGTAATCTGTTTGCCTTATTACGTACGCTTAGGCATTGCTGTCTTGGTTTAAGGTTGCTGCTTACCATCACCCCCAAGTCTTTTTCGCAATCTGTATGGCTAAGTTCTACGTTATTTAACTTATAAGTGCTTGGGTTATGGACACTCCCGAGCTTCAGAACCTTGCATTTATCTACATTGAACTGCATCTGCCACTTTTCTGACCACGAATTAAGTCTGTATAAATCCTCCTGAAGTTCCCTGACATCTGAAAATAAATGGTATAAAATACCGACACAATGGAAAAATAAACACATAAGCAGTATAATGTGATCCTTTATTGACAACGTTTCGCCCACGCAGTGAGCTTTATCGAGTCACAGACAGATCTACCTGGAATAAGAGTAACATGAGTATTTATAAGATATAGTCAGGTGGAGAATGCTGGGTCAGGTGGAGAAAGCTGCATGTGACAGTCTTAAAAGTAGTGTGATAGTTTAAAACCTTGTGTGACTTAAAGGACCTGCAGTGTTCCATTCTTGAGTTCTAGGTGGGATAGCGTTGAAGAAGTTTCTTGGCAATAGGTTCAGCTATGTTGTAGAAACCGTTGTTCTGGTTGAAGTTGTTGGATATACAGATAAGTGATGATTCCAGGATTCTTCGGTACTGCGTGTTGTCTTCTCTGGCGATGAGTCTTGCGTTTCTGTAGTTGATTAAATGGATGTGTAAATTTCGGTGTTGAACACAGACATTTTTTGAGTCGTCAGATCTGCCTGCGTACTGGTGTTCTGAAATGCGTGTTTGGAGGTCTCTGGATGTTTCGCCGACGTATAATTTGCAGCGATAACACGATAATTCCTGTTCAAGCTGGTTTCGAAACTGATATATCTTAGTGAAATGTTTGAATTAATTTTGAGTAGTTAATGTACTAATTTAATATTTGTATTAAAAAAACGGTATACTTCTGATTACTTATGACTGGCTCATATTTTCAACTTTTATGTTTAACCTCAATGGAGACTTATGCTGCACTCTGCAGTGTTCCTAGCATGCTCTGATACACAGGGCGTTGGGGCAGTGGAATACTGAGATACGGTTCTTGGATAACCCATGACCAAAGATAATTATAATGTTCATAGGGAGGAGCAAAGTCCGGAAAAGTCAAACAGCACATGAGGCTTTATTTGATGATGAAGAGGATGCATTCAGATTCTTGGATCAAGATTCCATCATCAAGAAGGGAATGAAATTAAACATATACTACTGGACAATGCTAAAGTTACCACCCTACATAGATGTTATTGTTTGCATGCTGGAAGAATGTAAATTTACCGCTTATCCTTTAATCGTTGAATGCTAAATAAGGTAGTATTAGTGTGGTATTTCTTGCGTGCACCGTGGCTCAGGGCAGGAGTAGAATCACCAGCTAGTGGACGTGAAAAGCAGGAAGTGCAGGGTGGTATGATAATCATACCACCCTGTACGTCATAGGAGGGAGGGGAGGGAAATAATACCCCCATCCTGAGGAAGAGCTTCTTCTCTCTACTCCGGGGGAGGTGCGAGGGAGGCAGTTAACGGTGTTTTGGACAGCCTTTGTGAGTCCAGAGTTTTCCCACCAATCGAAGGGCCAGTGATCTCTGGCTGGCCTTTATCAATGACGCACTGTAAGAAAAATATTTGAAACTTAGTTGATTTACTTGGTCTTTCGTCATTAATGATGGTAAGATATATCATGATTATAGACATTTTGTATTTCAGGGACGCATCACCCTTAACCGTGTTAATGCTGACAGTAGCTGGCCTAGCTCTGCTAGACTAGGTTTGAAACAACTAGGCAGCCAGTTTAGCTTATAAATCAGGCGATGTAAAATGTATTAATTTAAGGGATAGTATTTATGCATTATAGCTCAGCTAAGTGAGCATATTGCCCTCTCATCATCAGCTGGAACCGGCCAAGTCATCCATTAGCATCAAGTGCAAGTGACACTCTTGTGAATCAAAAGGAATATATGTGCCTTATTGTTTAGGAATTATCAGAGTCGACGATAATCTCATGACACAAAGCAGCCCTCAGAGATCCACGTCCAATTCGAATTGTATATCACACCTGAGTAGGCAATGCTCTGTAATTCCTAAGCTTACACTGAAGTCCATAGGGTAATTTTAATCAATACGTGATTAGTCCAGGCTAGGAAGACAGGATTCGTGAAGCTCCAATTAACGGATTCAGGTGTACAGTATTTCTATCAAGAGTGACTCACACCACCTGAAAGGTATTAAGAGCAAATGGGAAATATTCACTTGTTTTAGGATGTGTAAATACATTTTTGTTATTTTATTAAATAACTGCAAAATGCATCTTCTGCTTGGGTTTAAACTTTAAGTGTTGGTGTGTGTTTCTCAGAGTAAACAATTCCATGTTAGGTTCTGTAAGATATAATGTGCCAATTGTATTAATCAAATTTGAGGAAAAAATAGTCTCTCTTATGATCAGAAACAAGCCAGTGTTTGACGTTATTTGTTCAACCTATGTTATATATTAAATGCCTGTAACATGTGTACCCTCTAGATTATTGCAATACAAAAAATGTTAAATACACTATGCTTACTTAAAACTAACTTATTGTACTTTTTGTACTGTCTGAAAAGCTGATAAATCTTGCTTAGGAAACTTTGGTTGATTTTGACTTGTGTAGGTTCCAATTGTTTTTATCTTTGGAGAAATTTGAGAAAATTAAAAACAGGTTTTCATGCCACTATCGTACCTTGCTAATTTGATAATGTAACTGAACGGCTTCAAGTTTAATGTTCTAGTGTATTTTAGGATACTTCTCTCATTGGTCTCTTTTACAAGTTTGAATTTGATTTGGGCTGTATGTCATAATTTACTTTAATTGAAAAAGTAGTGGATAATTATCACCATATAATTACTTGTAAATGCCTCGTCTGATGCTCTTCAAATCAACTCTTATATTTAACGGCATTATCTTGTGCTACTCAATTCCTGTCTCGTGCATTCAGGCACAAGGGACTGTGAGTATCGAATACCAGGATACTCTCTGTTTAGTACGAGTTCAGAAAACAACGGGCATCGTTTGGGATCATTGAGTAAGTGTAGTGAATTTTGTCTAAAAACGCCAATTTGTTAGCACTCCAGACAAATTAGTGTAATGCTTCCCCTCAAAATTCTAACAGGAAAATAAGGAACAATAATTCCCAACAACAATTCTAAGCTTAGTTTCACTGTGTTGCCCCTTACGTACCTGGTGTGGGGATTTAAAGTAAATCGTTGTCATGGCCAAACCGAGTGGGCTTCTTCTTCTTTTAGGATGGTCATGATATGTAAAGTACAAACTAAACACTGCCGTGTACTTTTTTTGTGCATGACGACCCATGCTGTCGATATTTTACCTTAGCTGGAAGTTAAGTCATCAGGTGGGCAAAACATTTATTTGGAAAGGTGAGAGTCAGACGAGAAATCCAGTGATTTCCTCGCTTCATTCAATCTATTGGTCTTGCAACGCTCTCCACTATCTGGTTTAGCAATATATTCAGCTTGAGATAAGTGAGCTACAATGCGTTGGCACTATATTGATCCTGTGACTGCCGTTGTGTTTGCTGTTGTTTACTCGTGTACACCTCTTTATTAGTCTCCCCTTGTTTGGTATACCAGAATGGTTACCTGTGAGGGAAAAGTTCATTAGATAGAGTGGTGGAAGTATGAATGAATGTTGGTGGTAGTTCGTTGGGAAGTATGTTTGACCCCCCTCCCCCCATCCTTCCCTTCCTGCACCCGGTGGGAGGTGACAAGTGCCCTTCCGACCGGTTGTCAGTCACTTGACTTTCAGCTCCCATCAAATCTCCTTGATTGTCGGCTCGGGTCATCCGACACAGGCGAGATAAAAGGGGTAGTATAGATCTTGAAAAGATCTGACAGTCAATCTAGCATCTCTTCCTACACTGGCCCCCTTTCGACTCGTAGCCGACTCGCAATCAACTACACACCATTCTGGCAGTCGTTCCCCAGTTATAACTCCACCAACGTTTCATGGTGGTTCTCTACTGGCGACTCAACTGCTTCACAAGTGTTGTGGTCAGAGGATTCCAGTACCTCAGTTCGACAGAACCCCATCAAGTGAGGTTCCTTGATCTATGGAATTGGATCTGTGCTCCAGTTCCCTCATTTGAATCTGAATGCCTTCCATCCCCCCGTAGAAGCGCTTTTTAATCCTACGGTTTAGCGCTCCTCCATAATTATAATAACGTTCGTCAGAATTTCTACTCGTGTTGGAATCACTGTCTACTCATTATGTCAACAGTCACGTCCACCTGTGACCCTCTCCCCCCTCCCATCGTCACCAACAACAGCTTGGCGTTCCAAACCACAATTCAGAGCAACGTGCCCAGAACATTGGCACGGCACCATTCTCCACTACGTATTGTGTACATATTAATTTTGAGTCACTAATTATTTATATATTTCATTTATCATTCCTTGGCTTCAAGTAGGATTAATTTCATGTTTAAGTGTTTTATATTTAGTATTTCTTTTCATATTAATAAAATTGTTTATATTATTATGTTATCATTGATTTTTCAATGTTATAATTTCCATAAAGAGGAACCAAATTATCAAATACTCTTTGAGGGTCTGATAGAGCTGTTGAACCTTCACAGTACCTGTAAGAGGTTGACTGAATGTTTTTTTTTTCTTTCTGCAAATTTTCGATTGTATTTTCCTCCTAAGCCAAGAACATTTCATCCAATCAACTTAAAGTTCTCAACATTTGTGTACGGCAACGAGGACCAAAATCCTTGAACAATAGACATGTTCACTTGTACTGTGTCCAGAGTTACTGAACCCACTTCCAGCATCCTGGAATAGCATGAATAACTTGGAATATCGTCAGTGGTGGAGGTTCAGACGTTCACAAAAGCTGCAACAAAAACTCTACGACTGCTGAAAGTGAAATTCAAATGTGTAGCTTCAAGGTAAATAAAAGTCAGTTTACCTTTTCTGAACAGCTTTAATATTTAATAGCTGTACATCTTAAGGCCAGGATATTAAGTTACGTTTGAATGCAGACAAATTTGCTGATGAAGGAAAGTGGTAAAAAACGAATGACTCGTGTGATCGGCTTCATAATTTTCACCAATGGTGTGGCTTCCTGACCACAAGACTCACATTGCCATTAGCTGGTTTAGTCCCAATTTGCCAGTTTTATTGAAGAAATAGATACATATGAATTTTTATTCAGTACCTTCTGTTTGTTCTGACTGGATTCAAAATATTATTGACGATAATAACCCACAAGATTATTGCAAGTTTTACTGAAAGCTAAAAACTTAGATACATTTGAATTTGATCAATTACTCGAGAATGTATTTTTTGATCGGCTTCAAACTTTTAAAATTGTAGACGTTATTAAAACAGTTTGTCACTTACTTTGGCATGTGTAAATTTCAGTTGGCCAGTTTTATTAAGCAAATTGTTTCCCTTGAAACAAGTAGTGAATACATCTTATCAGCCTTAAACCCTAAATACTGGAACATCTTAAGACTCATTTTCGTATTAATTTTGGTTTGTGTAAATGCCAATTTACTTCTTATTTGGCATTTTGGCATAGGGGTTTAAATATTTTTTTATAGAATTGTAGAGAATTTAAAACATAAATGTGAAAAGCAAACTAAAAAATAAAACAGTATATTTCTGGCGTTCTTAAATTTAACGAGGGAAGACTTAACTACTTTTTCGGAACATTTTTCAGGATCATTTTCGATTACGATATCAGAGATTTTCGTTTATTACTCGGAAACTCTTCATTCGATTGGCTTCAAAATTTCGAAGCTTTTATAATGTATCCTGACCAAGATTCATGGGACTATTTACATACGTGGATTTCCTATGCACAACGGCACATAGGCCATTCTCAAATTTTATTATCGTGTGATAAGTAGAGACAGACTTCACTGTAAATTTTCTACACATGTGTATCAAACATAGGAAGTAGGTATATATACAATAGTTGTAGATGCCAACTTGCCAAGTTTAATCTCGAAATAGTATGGTATGTTTCATTTTTGCATTTTGCCTTGAAGCTAGTGAGCGGCTCTTGATCCAAGAAAGTGGGCTTTTCTAGTTGTCTTTGCTTTCTTTTGATTAAAACATAGCATGCATATGGAATCAGTCTTTAAAGGATGATGAATCATATGAAATTGATGGATCTTTTCTAGTTTAGAATGTGTTAGCACAAATTTTGTTGGATTTTCTGCAGTAACTGGAAAATGCTTTTTTTTTCTGGTCAAACAATCTCAAATAAACTTTGTGTAAGTTATGTGTCAATTTAATAATCAAATCGGATTCAGTGATATAACTTGAGAATGTCTCTTGATCACGAGTCATCGTAGGTTAAACCAACGTAACTTTTAATGTGCCCTCAAGACCATTTTAAAAATGTGTATATTATGTACACGAAGCTTATATAAAATATACTTTCTGTACTTAAAAGTCCCTCGAGGGAGGTTCCTTGACGCTGGTGAGGGACTCTTGATCTAGGGAATTGGAACTGTGCTCCGGTTCCCTGAATTGAGGCTGAATACCTTCCTTTACAACACCCCCCCACCCATATGCGCTGTATAATCCTACGGGTTTAGCGCTCATTTGTAATTATAATAATGTACTTAAAAGGCGGTCAGTCTTGCTTGGAGAAAAGTTTGCATTAATTTTGGCCTGTGTGCCTCCCAATTTGCATATATTGGAAACTGGAATAAAAAAAATGTTTTCATACGATAACTTCTGAGTGTTGCATCTGATTAACTTCAACCATTCCAAGCTGATAACTTGTTAATGCAACTTCTGAACAGCTTGAAGCTTAATGTGTTAATGTATTTTAGTATATAGGTCTTTTTGGTCTCTTTGGTCTGTGTAATATCCTAATTTACCATTTTTATTGATAAAATTTGGACATTAGTTTCCATATAATGACTTGTGAACACATCTGTATTTCCTTCAGTTCCTCAAAGATAAAATTTAACTGCATTGTTAACTTATGCCGATCTCTGCACTTGACTGAAACAGTGCACTCTGGCACTCTGGCACTGGGGTCAAGGAAAAAGTGGGATCCCTATATCGTATCCCACAGCGACCGAAATCGTCTAGTTGTTTTATACCATCCTCAATTACCCAAGGTGATCTGCAAATCTCCCATGTGATACTCCACGCCACAATCAAGACAGCTTGTTGTCGCAAAAGACGAACGTGCAACGCTTATGTATCTATTTCCGAAAGGTTTCGCCTGCACTGAAGGCTTCTTCAGTCCAAGTCAGGAAGTAGGGAATTCTTCCGTTTGAGGGACTGACCACCACCATCACCACCACCACCACCACCTATAATTGCACAATTGCTCAGGCATGTTCAAGAGTACATGCCTGAAGTGTCATACGAGATGCCAAGCATACTTGCTGACGTGCTTTCATCTAAACTTTATTGGTATTGTCCTGAAGCAGCTCCAGTCCTTGACATTGTTGGTGTGTAATTAGCGAATTCATTTGAAGTTCCAAATGCTATACGATATCACTTTTTCCAGGTTTCTCATCTGTCACACCATTTTTTCTGACTTTCTCTCAGCCTACATCCCTTCGGGAATCTACGATTTTGGAATTAACTTCTTGCAAAGATGAGTTATATACAGTTCCATTCACCACACTCTTAGTTTGCATCGGCGGGGTCAATGTCAACCTACTGCAGCTACCTCGATGATGATCATGTCACATGTTTCACCATTAACGCTCGTCACCATTAACGCTCGTCAGCATTAACGCTCGTCAGCATTAACGCTCGTCAGCATTAACGCTCGTCACCATTAACGCTCGTCACCATTAACGCTCGTCACCATTAACGCTCGTCACCATTAACGCTCGTCACCATTAACGCTCGTCACCATTAACGCTCGTCAGCATTAACGCTCGTCACCATTAACGCTCGTCAGCATTAACGCTCGTCAGCATTAACGCTCGTCAGCATTAACGCTCGTCACCATTAACGCTCGTCACCATTAACGCTCGTCACCATTAACGCTCGTCACCATTAACGCTCGTCACCATTAACGCTCGTCACCATTAACGCTCGTCAGCATTAACGCTCGTCAGCATTATCGCTCTTCAACATTAACGCTCGTCAGCATTAACGCTCGTCAGCATTAACGCTCGTCACCATTAACGCTCGTCACCATTAAGCTTTTTGTTATATTCAGTTGTTCTGGTCTACAGATGGATACCCATACCATGGAAACCTGCTGAGATTCCTTTTATGAAAACCGGTTATGTTGTGTCGTAGTCTCAACCATCATAGACCCATCGCTCATATTTTTATTCGTTAATTAATGGAACTTATGGTTAATATGAGGTTAGTGTGGTCTTTGTAGATGTACATAAAAATATCCCCCACATTTTGAATACAGGAGGAGCCATTAAAAATATAATCCTGTACTTCGCTTCGATTCAAACATATGCAATGTCAAGGCCAAAGGTCAGTTTGTAGTGGGAGTCTTTTCGACTTAGAAATCTTATACTAAATTTGGTTATCTTTTATCAGGACCATTTTTGTGACTTACGAGGCCAACTCCCACTTTTTATTGAAGTCTTTAACAGATCGGCATCTGCTTAAGCAGAAGGCTTTACAGAAGTTTGCGTTCTTTGCACACTTCTGTATTTATTAGTTGGTAAAGGTAGAGTTTCAGTACTTCCTCAGTGTATTTGGTCCTCTTTATATGTGGATGATTTCGTGAATGTTTGTTATCACAAATATTCAGCAAGTGTTCACATCCTTACAGTGTGCAATCGACTGAGCATCTAGATGGGTTACATCACATGGCTTCAAGTTCTCAGAATTTAAACTGATTTCTGTTGCATTTTATCAACGCTCTGTTATTTCCCGATTCATACTGTCCTGTATGGTTTCCATTCCCGTTCTGCCAAACTTAAATTTCTTTGCCAACCTTTTAACTGTAGTATATTAATTATATTACACATGGCAGTCCTAAACGCGATGTTATAATATATTAAATTTATTAAAAAATCACAATTTATTTGGAGGGGTGGCATTATCTAAACATGCTTTTGTGGATTAGTTTTATTGATGTTGCCACAGCTATTCTCTCCAAGCTTGATGCCGTCCATCATAACAGACTACATGTGTGTGTATGTCTTGGTTTCTGTATCGCGTTTCAGTCGATATCCTATAGGTAGTGTAAGAACGTCGACGTTATCTTCATGACCCTTCGTTCTTCAGAAGAATCACAAGCGTGACTGAAGTTGACATCTTCAGTTATCTTCCTTTATCAAGCCTTTTTAACCTTTTCCTTCGGACTCTAGTAAATTATTTTTTTCTAGTCCACTTCAGGAAGAAATACCGATGAATGGAATATGTCCCTCCTTTCTCTTCCGAAGTCTCATATTACTGATAAGGACATGCAGTATTTTTTTTCTAGAATGCCTGATACAGGGACGCTTACAGGATTTGTTTAGTATTTTCACTGCACAGATATATGCATATCTTGAGGCCGTCATCGCCTGGTCAACAAGGATACAGCCAACGTTTGCTGGGCCTTTAATCATTCTCGTGTCTAGGGCAATGAATTCTCACACATCTGCACATTTCGCAGCCCAGGACCTATCAAATTCTCGCAGATATAATACTCTATTCAGATTTTTTTCCAGTTTTATCTAAGAGCATTCGGCCTTGATGATAACGTTGTTGCTACAGGTTAGAGTCCAAGCTGTTGTTGATTGATCAAACCCCAGTTGTGTTCTTTGTCGTCATTTTTTTCGCAGTCGCATTTGAGAAATGGTTCCCGCACCTCTTCATATTGATCATACAAGATTAACGGGTAGCAGTCACATGAAGAGGCGCCAGCCACCACTCTGTGCAACGTATCAGGTTGTGTTGACAGTCGAACACCTCCACGTGCTGTGGAAGGTGTTCACTGAAGGTAGCTCTTCCATCCCAATAGATAAATTTGATAATACAAATTTATTAACTTGTCCATGGGAAAAGTAAACTTTTCAAAATCCAACATTCTTCCCTTGAAAACATAATTCATTTTCGAAATGAGTCGAATTTGTTTCGTGATTTCTTACAGACTAATAAGTTACCATCAGGTTGGCCGAACAGACCGAACAGGAATGAAAGTGGTCTGTAGATTACAGCCCATACACCACCTTTCTGTCCCTCCAACACAGTTTCTCTTAATGAATTTTTATAACCATTGGGAACATCAAGACTGATAGTCACCTTAGCCTTTTCTGTTCCCTGCTTCTGTAATAACTTAAGGGTTTATCAAAGTTCTTCAGAGGCTTCCTAAGTACAAGATTCAGTTTAGGTTAATGCATTAAAGACAACTAGAGTATTATTATTACGATTGCTTCTGGAGATACGGCCTGTGCCCGTTCTTACGTCTAGTAGGTCAGTATCCACTGGGCACTGAGCTAATAAAGCTGAAGAGGTGCTACTGGTGAGTGCAATTCACCCTTAATCTGGAATCACGATTTTTTTTTATTTAAGGACTCATTCAATATTCCATTTATTTCGCTTTCATACTAAAGTGCAGATACTTCAGCTGTTTTCTGCAGTGCAGTTGTAGTGGGTCATAGACAAACTCCGATAATCTTTGATCCATGATGGTTTCTCATTCAGCATTTTCTCTAAATGGTAATTATGGGTAATTTTGCTGTCATTACCAATAGGATTCGCTGAAATTGAGTCAACTTATAATTCAGGTATAGGATGTCTTGGTAGTGTTATAATTTGCAGCTCTAAAGACAAGTGGAACACCTTCTCAGTCGAGTCTCCCCGGGTTGGCATTTCACTTGGAGAGGAAATTTAGAGTAAATTTTCTGAACGTACCACCAAATATTATAATTTTTGTTAGGGACGTTGAAGGGTTGGTTCGTCACTTACACACCCTTTTATTCTGCTATGTAACGTGATTAACCATCATTTATGGAGTGAGGCCACATCCATCTCAAAACAAAATTTTAGAGGCTATGTAATCGGAAAAGTTTAAATATAGCTCTTAAATACTAGTGATTTATCTTTTCCTGATGTTCTGAATTTATACTGTAAAATATTTGACGTCCATTATGGTAGCTACCATTTTCCAGTTTCTCCACAAGACCCTCGGTGGCGCCTGAGTAAAGTTCAATGGAATCACATCACTGTTATTAGATTTGATTCTATGAAGGGAAATTTATATTTGGATAGCGAAGACTGTCTATTATTTTACTATAAAGACTTTATACAACTGCAATATAGTCGATACTTTTAGCTCCTTGATGGAATGCCTCGTCATGATATCTTGAAAATTGCAATCTAGGATTAAGAGAGGTACTTAAGAGTTGAAAATAATCACCCTTGAAATATGTTAGGTAAATATAACGTGGGGAAAAACACACGTGCATATACCCGTGAAAGAATTATATAACTCTCTTTATTGATTTAATAGATAAGTTAAACGTTACCTTCTGTAATTGTCAGTGGTTGTTGCAACGCTCACTGTTGCAACTTTCATTGCGTTATTCTTGTATGATGGAATTAAATTGACTGGATTACCCTCTGACTTTCTTTTGTATTCCAAAAGGAAGAAAAATATGAATTAATTTCTTAATTCAAATGTAACAGATTATGTCCGGTGACAAGCACTAGGTCCGGTGACAAGCACTAGGTCCGGTGACAAGCACTAGGACAAAACACGAAAGATTTTTACCTATAAGGTTTAGAAAGAAAAAATAATAGAACGCTTTTCAACACTCGTGGTGAAAAACCTGTCAAAAGTTCCATTGGAAGCAAGAAAACAGAATGAGAAAAAGTAAATAAATAGTTGAGAATAGCAGCATTAATAAACCATTTTCTACTAATATATTTATCACTTGTTTTTATGCACGTGTCAGAGAGCCATGCAGTTTTTACCTTACGTTCAACACGAATACAGTTTAATAATACATAAACATTAAATTTCCCATCATTAACAAAACATTAGAACAACAGGAATTTACAGATTTCCTCTTGACTCGTTGTGACCAGAAATCTGAACAGACTAAAAAGGTATTACACCAGTGAACTCTCGTCAGAAATTGCGTTAGGCGTCAGCTCTGTCTGCTGGGCCGTTCATCAACATATATCACAGTGCATATTGTCCCTTTAACAGGAAGGGTTGAGGGGACAACAGCTACCAAGATTGCACCGATTACGCCAATCTTCGCGTGACTGAAATACATAACGCTAGAGAGCTGAAGTCATTAAATGCGTCGTGCAGAAAGGCAATAATTGAAAGGAAAGTTAGGATTTACCTAGATGGTGTTCCGAAGGCCAACACCCCCGCGACCAGGTCCATGACTAGACATCATACTGTACCTTGTAGAACAGCGCTTTTCACTGTGACCGTTTCTGATTTAAATCTGTTTATTATTACTCAGAGTAATAATAAACAACAGAACATAAAGTTCTATTGGTTAGAAAGTTAAGAATCAATCTACCCACTTAAACCGTTATTCCCTCAGCAGGCATTTTGTGTACTATGCCATTATTACACGTGTCGAAGACTTTTGCAAGGTATACAGCATCAGCAATCTGTTTGTATTCCAGTGCAAAAAAAAAAGACCATGTCATAATGGTCCAGTAGCTGTTAAGAGACATGAGAGACCTACTATAACCCCATGCTTCCCTGGGTTGAGTAATTGGTGGGTGTCCAAGTGGTTGGTGATCTTGATTCTTACAACCCTGTAAAAGATTTTTTTAAAATGGGACGTTAGTACTATCGGTCGTTAATTCTTTGCTATTGCTTATACTGCCACCTTCGTGTAGTGGGGCTGTGTCCGTTGTGGGATAAACCCCGTGTCTAGGCTTTTGCATATTGTCACTATCTGGAGATATTGACAAAATTTTGGGTCTCTGTCTTAAAAATCCTTCAGATTGTTGACTATCAGTCTGATTAAAGGATCAATAAACACCAAGTCATATTGAGACTTCAGTATCTCACTCGTTTCTTTGCTGTCATCGGTATAAGTCCCAACTCGTTAAGCAATGGCCCAGTACTAGATGTGGTTTTTACCCAAGATCTGACATATGTTAAGAAATATTTTGGATTTCTTTCAATTTCTTTCTCTCTCCTCGATTCTGTATGATTCATTTAACTTAAGTTCGATATTTTTATTTCTCTAGCCAGTACCTACTTCCGTATTCCAAATAAACTAGCCCCTGTGTACGAACAAACATTAGTAGACTTAACTATGTACTGTAAATTTAAATCTATACCCGACCCAATACGGAACATTTATGCTAATATACATGAATTATTTCTATAGTCACATTAGGGCAACAACGGTGGGCTTGAATGATTCCCATATATAATTTAATTTAATATGTTTAATTCTGCCCGAGACTCGAAGAAATAGGTGGTAGGTAACGGTTTCGTTATCTTTTTTAATATACTCAGATATACTACAGTTACAAAAGAACAATTACTGGATCCAGCGCATTATTCGTAAGATTAAATGACACACTCAGACCCTAGAACGAGAAAAGGGACATTACGTAATGTAAAAGTCATTCAGATGTTATTCTATGTGCCAAACATCAGTTGCATTAAAGAACTGTTTGCTAACTAATTCATTTGTGATCAGTTCTTGATACATTTATACTAATTTAGTATGACTTTGTAGCTTTGCCTCTTGTTTGATGCTCTTATATAGTTTATTGACTGGCATCTAGTGCCCTACCCGAGCCCCCTTCGTTCTGTGCCCCTAACAAGAGGGTAAGGTGTGTGTGTACTCACCTAATTGTGGTTGCAGGGGTCGACACTCAGCTCCTGGCCACGCCTCTTCACTGTCCGCTTCTGGGTCTCTTCTCTCCCTGCTCCATGAGCTTTATCATACCTCGTCTTAAAGCTGTGTATGGTTCCTGACTCCACTACATCATTTGCTAGACTGTTCCACTTCCTGACTATTCTATGGCTGAAGAAATGCTTCCTAACATCCCTTTGACTCATCTGAGTTTTCAGCTTCCAATTGTGCTCCCTTGTTTCTGTGTTCCCTCTCTGAAACATCCTGTCACTATCTACCTTGTCGAATCCCCGCAGTATTTTGTATGTCGTTATCATGTCTCCTCGAACCCTTCTGTCCTCCAGTGTTGTTAGTCCTATTTCCCTCAACCTTTCTTCGTAGGACAGTCCCCTGAGCTGTGGAACTAACCTTGTCGCAAACCTTTGCACTTTCTCTAATTTCTTGACGTGCTTGACCAGGTGTGGGTTCCAGACTGGTGCTGCATACTCTAGTATGGGCCTGACGTAGACGGTGTACAGTGTCTTGAACGATTCCTTGTTAAGGTAACGGAACGCTAAATTAGGTTTGCTAGTCGCCCATATGGTGCCGCAGTTATCTGGTTGATGTGTGCTTCCGGAGAAGTGTTTGGTGTTATGCTCACCCCAAGGTCTTACTCCTTTACCGAGGTTTGTAGCCTTTGTCCACCTAGCCTATACTCTGTCAGCGGTCTTCTTTGACCATCTCCGATCTTCATGACTTTGTATTTGGTGGGATTAAATTCGAGAAGCCAGTTGCTAGACCAGATGTTCAGCTTGTCCAGGTTTCTTTGAAGTCCTGCTTGGTCCTCATCTGATTTGATTCCCCTCATTAATTTCACATCATCTGCGAACAGAGACACTTCTGAGTCTATCCCGTCCGTCATGTCATTCACATATATCAAGAATAGCACTGGTCCTAGGACTGACCCCTGCGTGACCCCGCTCGTCACAGGCGCTTACTGTGATACCTCATCACGCACCATGACCCGTTGTTGCCTCCCTGTGAGGTATTCCCTGATCCATTCCAGTGCCCTTCCTGTTATGCACGCTTGGTCTTCCAGCTTCTTCACTAATCTCATATGAGGTACTGTGTCGAAGGCCTTCCTGCAGTCCAGGAAAATGCAATCAACCCACCCTTCTCTCTCTTGTCTTACCTTTGTTACTTTGTCATAGAACTCCAGGAGGTTTGTTACACAGGATTTGCCTTCCATGTGTGTGTGTGTGCGCGCGCGCGTTCGCGCATGTGTTTGTGTGTAAGTTTTATTACAATATATTGTATTGTCTTGAATTAATTACTTTTATTAGCTCATCCGCTTGAGTTCTAATTCTTTTTATTATCCTCCTCTTCTGTCCAACTAAAAATACTCCCCTTCCCCTCTTACTTCCCATGACAGCAACTTTATCATAGAGGGAACCTTGAATTTTTGCGATGATACAGCATATTGTCCAGGTGGATGATACAGCATATTGTCCAGGTGGATGACCTTGGACAGAAAAACGTGGATGTGATCTCCACCGCCAAGTTCGCTGCCTGTGAAAATTTTACACCAGACTTTGAAAGTAAACACCTAGCATACATAAAACACCATAAATCTCTTTTTATAATGTTTTGTTTAGGTGAGCTTATTAAATTACTCAGAAAACATGTAAAATGCTACTCAAAACGGCCATCCGGTTATGTGATCTGTGTTGCTTCATAGGTGAGGTCACGTGCTGTGAGGTCACGTGCTGTGAGGTCACGTGCTGGTTGGTGACGTCAATGAATACGGACGAGAGGCTTTTAAACCGTGAATGTCTTCTTATTTTATTCTTTAGCTTCATTATTTTTAATTTTCTCCTGACGTTCCCTTCATTATGATATATAAGATTTTGCTCTTTGGTGTCTACATGTACATTTATAAGTAAAACATGTGTACAGCAGTTGGGTATCTGTATTGTTAAAACATTTCGACTACATGGTAGGTTTTCATCCGTCAAATACAGAGGAGAATGTATTGTAGACATAGTAGTAGTGTTACTAACAAGGTAATGAAGTAATCAGTCCATCAACCTTGGATAAATAGTTTGAGGTGGTCTGTCCCGCAGCCTGGAAACGTCACGACGTTCACTAGACGAACGCATCGTCACCAGTGACAATGCCTTCGTCTGCTGCATGTCCTCTGATTCCAGTATATAAGCACCAGTGTACTTGCCTGTGTTCCAGATTCTGCTTTTAAAGTGAGGGACTGATTCTCTTATCTTCCACTATTTGCTGTATGTATTTGTTTGATAAAGCCACAGGATGGCGAAATGTCGATAAGTGAAGATACCAAGAAGTTGAACATTTGTCTAATTCATCATCTTGTTGGTACTGAATACCACTACCGCGTAGGCGAAACATTTCAACATTCAAGATACCCAACTGGTGCGCTTGTTTTACTCATCAGATTTAAGGTATTTTATGGTTTAGAAAGACACGTAACCATACACTATGACATATTAGAAAACGTTTCGGTCCTGGGACCTTCATCACTGATTGTTGTTGTATGTTCGCCGGTACATCCGGCCCGGGTCTTCTCCAAATGGTGACCCGGCATTGGCCCCCTAGGTAGAGGGTGTCGGTCATCTTTCTTTCTTTCTTTCTTTCTTGCTGTGGCTCCCCATGATGGGGAGTGTCTTCTGACGTCGCATCTTCATCAGCAGATCTTGGTACTTCAGGCTGTGGTTCTACCTACATAGGAAGAAGAAGAAGGATGGGGGATAAGAAAGGAAGTGAGAGAAAGAATAGCTGTATTGGGTAGTCTTGGTCGTCGTCGGGGTTCTCCGGCGTCGTCATCGAGGGGGCGGGTGGGTGGCTAGGACTGGGAGCAGTGTCTCCAAATCATGGGTGGCCAGGTAAACCAGCCGGGCTGCTTTGTCCTCGCGGGTCAGATCCCCAGGTGCCATCGGGAAGTGCCTGCGGCGGATGGACGACGTCGCAGGACAGTCAAGCATGTAGTGAACTAGAGGCTTTGGAACCATCCGGTCACAGTGGCGGCAAAGCGCCTCACTCATGCGTTCGATGAGGCGCTTTGCAGTAGGGTAGCCGAGGCGCAGGCGGTGGACACTGACTTGCAGCTCCCTGTTCAGTTTCCTCATGTTTGGTGGGGCTCCCTACGTGTCGCTCTGTCATACCAGTGCCGGCTCCGAGATGCTCCCGGTGCTGGTAGTGGGCGTCTGGCTGCCGAAGCTGCCCCCAGGTGCACCTGCCTGCGGCTAATGGCAATTGTAGTCGCAGGTTAGGCCGCAAGTGTGGCAGACTTAGCCGCCCCATCCGCCGCATCATTCCCAGCAAGGTCGATGTGGCTTGGTATCCAATTGATTGTTGCTTGCCGGCCCTGCTCGTCAAGTGAGTGTAGGTCTTTTCTGATGGTGGTGAGGAGCCGGATGTTATCCTTGGGCTCCCTATGCATGATGGCCTGTATCGCCGCCCTGGAGTTCATCACATGTTGTTGTTGTATGTTCGCCGGTACATCCGGCCCGGGTCTTCTCCAAATGGTGACCCGGCATTGGCCCCCTGGGTAGAGGGTGTCATCTTCTTCTTTCTTTCTTGCTGTGGCTCCCCATGATGGGGAGTGTCTTCTGACGTCGCATCTTCATCAGCAAGTTCATCACAGAGGTCGAAAGACATTATATATATGCGGAGAGTGAGGTGTGAGTGACGCATGGTGACCTGAAGAATGTCATGTTGGGATGAGGACGGGTAGACGATGAGATCATGTGACTCCTGTGTTGCTGGGTAGGTGATGCTTTACCTGCTGGAGTATCACGTATGCTAATGTTTTAGAAATTTTGTGGTTTCCAGTGTTACGTTCTATTGTGTCGGTGACGGCGATTAGCGAGGTTTCTAGACACCGTCGGCGTCTGAGGTCTGGTTCGGTGAGAACGAGTTGTGCCTCATCCCAGTTCATCAAATGCCCCGTGGAGTCTCTGGAGAACACAGGCGTACCTTAAATCGTCCCTGTTACAGGCACTTCGATGCTCGTTCAGTCGGACCGCAAGATCTCTGCCTGTTTCGCCTACATATTTCTTGGGACAGAATCCACAGGGAATGGTGTAGACGCCAGCTGTGGAAGTTAGAGGTGTGGGGCTGTGTTTCGTAGTAAGGTCTTTGATAGATGATGTGTTTAAGGTGGAAACGTTGATGTTACTCTTAGCAAGTGCCCGGCGAGTATTCGTGGCAACATCACCACATGGGAGCACTATGAACTGTTTAGAGGGTTGTTCCATGGGCGGTTTGTTGAGGATAGCTTGTGCCTTGAGTCTGCAATCTTCTGATGAAGAATTTTATACAATTTCAACAAGTACATTTATGTTTTAGGAATCTTGCCTTGAAATAATGGGGTGTCTACCATATGTGAAATTGACTGCATCCGGCATACCATATTGCGGTAGATTCCGGCTGTATTGCTAGATGTATTGTATGTACAGAGCCTAGTGATGACCTTAATGGATTTTGATGAATACACAGTCACATCAGCTTTAATTTCGCAATAGGAGAGTTAACATTTGTAGCGGCAATAATAACTTTAGGGAACTTCATTCTAGTTAAGCTGTCAGATATATAGAGATATTTTTATTATCAACTGGACTGAACCAGGCACTTCCGAGAAGAGACTATTGCATTTCCAGGATCTCTAGCAATAAACTCGGTATATCAACAACTTGTTCAATTATCATTAAGAATATTAACAAAAATATCTTCATCATAAGGTGTATGTAGAGGAACACAATTTTTCTTGTAAAGAAAATGTATTTCATATCACCATTATATCAGCAGTGTACAGTAGACTACTTGACCAATGCCTGCATAAGTCACTGTCAATCCCAGAATCACTTGATAAACTGGAATATGGCACAATTGATTGCCAAGGAGATTTATATTCATAGGAGATGTCTAATTAATTAGCCCCATTAGTATAGTAAATAACTTCAGTCATAGTCTATCCAGGAAACATCTAACGTTTAGGATTCGATGTGAATTGACGCCTTGTTTACTACATGCTTTACTTCCGACTGCCTGTACATGCACCCATACTCCCATTTCAAGTTTGTGTACTCAACTAGAGGTCAACTCGTATCTCCTCGCTCTGCCTCTTCGCTGGCCACTACTAGGTCCACTCTTTCCCTGCTCCATGAGCTTTATCGTACCTCATACGTAGCTTTTGCTATGTGTGGATCCTGGATCCTCTACACCACTCTCCAGATTGTCCCACTTCCTGACAACTCTATGACTGTAGACATACTTTCTAACATCCCTGCGACTCATCTGAGTTTTCAACTTCCAGTTGTGACCTTCTGTTGCTGAGTCCCATCTCTGAAACATTGTCCCTATCCACCTTGTCAATTCCACTCAGCATTTTATATGTCATTATCATTCCTCCCTTATCCATCCTATCCTCCACTTAACCTCTCCACGTAGAGCATACCCCGTACTTCCGGGACTAGTCTTGATGTAAACCTTTGAACTTTCTTTAATTTCTTGACGTATTTGACCATATGTTGGTTCCATGCTGGTGCTGCATACTCCACTATGGGCCTGGCGTACACAGTGTACACTGTACAGTGTCTTGAATAACTCATTACTTAGATGTCGAAACGTTATTCCTAAGTTTGCCAATCACCCATATGCTGCAGCAGTTATTTGGCTGATGTGCGCCTCAGATGTTCTCGGTATGATGTTCACCCCAAGATCCTTTTCCATGAGTGAGTTTTGCGGCCTTTAACCTAGACTGTACTCCGTCTGTGGTCTTTGTACTTCCCCAAACTTCATGACTTTGCACTTGATGGGGGTTGAACTCCAGGAGCCTTTGTCGGATCAGTCTTGCAGCCTGTCCTTGTTCACTTGTATTCTCCTCATTAACTTCACATCGTTTGCGAACAGGAATACCTCTGAATCAATCCCTTCGTTCATGTCATTCACATATACTAGAAACAGCACCGGACTTAGGACTGACCCTTGTGGAACCCACTCAACACATGCACCCACTGACACCTCGTCACGCACCAACACTCATTGTTTCCTTCCTGTCAGATATTTCCTTATCCATTGCAGTGCTTTCCCAGTTATTCCAGCTTGCATATGTTTGTGTGTGAATGTACAAGCGATGAATAATAACACACGAGCAGTATATCTATTTTGATCACTCGTAAGCTTATTCAGGTTAATCATAAGCTTGACTGTCCTACCTTCAGTGTGTTAATTGTTTGGAGTTTTGGAATGACAGCCATCTGACTGTTTTACATTAATAATTCTGGTTTGCGAAGTGGCCTTATGCTTGGCTAACTATCAAGTACAGACCATCCCACACTACCTCAGAGTGAAGTCTGTTTCTGGCATTCAAGCTGGTCAACGCGCTGACCCTGCTCAACATATCCATAAAACGAAGACACACTATAACACATAATTAAAAATATTAAAATATCAGAATTTTTTTGGGTCTACTATGGCTCAGTTGCCTTGTGCGGCAATAATACTTGTCCATGAAGCTGCGCTCTCGTCTCTATGAAACGTAGCTACACTGAGACATTATTTTCATTATATATCATGGGTTGGATTTACTTTCTGGTGGCCATTGTTTGGCTTGATCTCTGAAAGTATAGGATAGCTGAACTCTGCCCATTGTTGATTTTGTATTTTAAGTTGAGAATTACGACACTGCTGGATTTAGCCTCTGTGTTGGTCTGTGTCTGCAGACTGTCTTGATAACTTATCGGATGTGCTGAAACTTGCAACCACTTAGTTAAATACGATGTTGATATCTTGTATATTTGTTTTGTTGGGGGCTTTTGGAATATTTTGTTTGTAAGATGAGTTTATACTCATACTTGGAATTGCATTTTGGTTTCAACTACATTATTATGCTTTCCTGGACAGTGACGATTGTTCTGACTGAGCTATCATCTTCAGACCGACTTTTCAAATCGAATTTGTTCTCAGGCCAATATGTAAGTTACTGTACAGTGAGTCGTCATAAACTAGATAGGTGAATTTTACACTAATTAGTTTTACAGTTTTCATAGGCGGCTGTGTAAGAAAATAATTTTTAAATTGCAGAAAGTTTCTGAATAGCAGTTGAATAGAAATAACTGTTAGACAATCAGATCCTTTTACCTTTGGGACCTCCATCTCGCTCGTGGATCCATGTTCTCCCTATTTTTGTAATTACATAATGGAGGGTAGGTCGTGAATGAGAAGCCTCAATCTTAGCCTCCGATAATAACCTTAGCTAGCTTCATCGAGAATAATTGGGCTCATGCTTCGAGGACCATTGTTTTAACTGATGGTTTAGAAATCAGAGGTGTGTTTTGCTTTACAATGATCACAGGTGAAGAGACTTATTGCGCAAAGCCATAAAATATAGGTATTCACTGAGAAGCTACACACAGTTTTCGCTGCATTTATCCTGGTAGTCATCCTTGATGGGTATGTTTACTTATCTTCTCAGGTTCCATTCGTGCTCAGTTGGCCCTGGTCCAGAATGCTTCTCTGTCTTTCTCTTGTGATGGCAGAAGGTCCTTGAGAAGTTAACTCGTATTTATTTCCGGGACATAGACGTGGAATTCTGCTTGTGGCATGGCATATGGTGAGACAGATTGCTATACTGAGTTCACTTATAACAGGTATCTGCATCACAGTGACAACATTGAGTTATTCAAGGTTCATCCGCCACTGAGTATTTATGCCTTTTTTCAAACGAGAATAGTCATCAAGAGATGATTTTCAGTGGATTAAAGATACAGCATATGCACCTCACCTATAGCCAATTATATGCGAATACTCCTGTGTCTGCCTAGGTGATTTGTGGTGAAATACGACATTAAATTGGAAAATCAACATTTACGCCAGCTGAAGCCAAATATCTCTGTACATCTTTGCTGGTTTTCTCGGGATTCTTCACACTATTTCTTACAACCTTGTCATCCTGAGGTGTTGTCTTGCGTTTTCTTCCACATCTTCCTAAACGCAACGCTCCACACCCCGACCAACAGGTGACTTTGCTAGGCTCAAATTTTCGGCGATCTGTCTGATACTCTAATCAGCATGTTTTCTAAGAGCTACACTATTTGCACGCTTCCTAGGTGTAACATCCATCATGAATTTCAGCAGTAAACATGAACTGAAGGTGAAAATTTGGCATTAATAGACTTACAGAACAACAGCTGTTGTAGCACTGGCGAGAACTGCAGGGTAATACAATAGCTGGATGGTTGCCAGAAGTCGGTAGCAAACTTTTATGAAAAAAAAAAACCCAACTACATTACTGAAGCTGGAGACTAAGACGTAATATAAGATCATCACAAAATTTACTCATGTCCCAATTAAGTTGCACACTACTGTATGTCTAACTCTTCGGCATTGATGTTTTGCATGGGATATATTACTGAGGCACTTGTAGGAACCTTGGATTAGTTTTGGGAATTCATTTTATTCCACTAGTTCAATTATTCTTTTAATTAATGCAAGGTGTTTATCTTGTGTGTTGTATTTAAGGATTACCATTTTGGAGTCGCAACCGGTTCCACAGAGGTGAGAATTTCCCTCTTATGTTTGCATGTGTTAGAGAATTCAAATTCTTACTGTGTGATTCTACCCACCATAGATGTAAGGTTTTCAAACAACAAAGGGTATCACACCCAGAGAGAAGCTGATGCACTTGTTCCCTTCATTGAAACTAATAAAGACAAGATTAATTGCCTTATTAAAGTATAGTCTTGAGTTTGCAAGAACGTCAGTAGTGGCATTAACTCTAAATTAGCTACCAAACTTTGTTTTAATCTGTTGAATACTCTGATTTCGTCAACCACACTCCGTCCAAACCACGGTACGGGTGGGGATTGAACACGCGGCAAGTGCGGTCTGGAGTTTTAAGACTCACTAGCTGAGAGTTCAAGCCCCACCCGTACCGTGGTTTGTTTGCAATCGTGTTATTACGATATCAAGAGTCACAATCCGTCGTTGGTTATTAAGACTGTCCTCTAGAGACAACATTGTCGCTTTTCTAGACTCATCTATGGTCATCTCTGAAAATATTGTCAGGTCGCACCCATTGTCCAGCATATTTTGATAGACTGCCCGGTTTGTTATAGAGCTTACGGCTTTAATTCTAAGTCAGTCCTTCCGGGCCATGATAGGCTTTATTGCTGATGCTATTTGTAACACTGCATTGTTACTGTGCTACATCTGCTTCTGTTCTTATTTTCTAGTTCACGGTCTCCTCTCCCCGTGAAATACTGAATGACACCATTTTATATATATATATATATATATATATATATATATATATATATATATATATATATATATATATATATATATATATATATTATGAAGTCTGGTTCATTGCCATGAAATGGAAAGGGTCTAGTCTCGCAGGTCAAAGAAAGATCAAAACTATGCTAATAATTATTTATATTTTTCAGTATAATGAACTGACAGATAAGGATGTCTTCTGTTTAGTTCTCAAGATTCCACAGTGTGCGTCGTGGGTTCAATTAAGGTCTAAAGTAATGAATCGTCTGGTTGACCTTAAGATGAAAATTTAATGTAATTTTGGGTTTATTTCTTGCTTTTTCCGTCTTATATTTGACAAGATCGAACCAGTCATACGTTTCCTGTGTGTCTTCAACTCCTCAAACCATAGAGGTCACCATCAAGACTGCACTGTGTTGGATACAAGAACATAAAAATGTATACGTAGGAAATTAAATCGTAATGCTCAACAGCGCATTGGGATTTAGACAGGCCTTGTTTATGACAGGTTTTTAGGCGGTTTAGCCATGTATGTCGCCGATCTGAAAACAAATATTTTTTTTACATTTTATTCTTTGCATGAGCGATTATATAAACTTTTTACATATTAAGTTTTTCCGAGAATGTTTTGTTTTTTTACAACATAAAAAATATAAATATTTCTTTATCGAACTGAAATCGTTTGTGTAATTTTAAAACGATTGATGCTCATTTTGTTCGGCGAATATTCAAGTAGTTTTATGAATCAAGATTTGTATTCCCATTGATAATTTTTAATACTTGTATTGTCACCTATAAGTCATTGCATCTACAGCCAAACAAAATCTTTTTACACGAATATCATATGATTTACATAGACAAGATATTCTCCTGCTTTAGAGCTGGCCATACATCAATTTATCAGAATCATTCCTGAACATTGTGACCAAAACTGAAAGCAATTATGTATATGAAAAGTACGCACCAGCAAAATGCACAGCTCACAGGATATATACACTTAGGAGTGTTTCTTCTCTCAGAGTATATATGCTGAAAGTTTGTTTAAAGTATTCTTGCTTGGTGGAGAACAGGCTGCCGTGCGCCCTTAATGACGCTCGTGCAGTCGTAAGGCTTTAAACCCCATTAACCAACCAGCATGCAAAGATCAAGGATAACAGTCTCAGACTGGCACACTAATATGTAAATTATTCATGATACGTTTCAGTATTAAAATTCCGTTGCTGTTAATGCAACTCACTAAGCTGTCTAAGTCGACTTGCAATTTAAGACGCTTGACTGTTATTAATAGTACTTTCAATGTTGAACTTAGACATTATACATCATAACCCGTTTTTTTTTTTTTTAAATATTGGGGCTGGACCAATCTCAGAGTTATTCATGTTTTTTTCCATTAAGAATGCAGTTAGCAACATTTTGAGCTGTATTAATACATTCTTATTATGGCTAACCATATCTTTGGCGACCAGGTTTATCTGGTTCTTGCCTGGTCAACCAGGTTGTTGCTACCTGTGATCTGCTGGCCCCACAACTTGGTTGATCTAACATTAAAGGGAGGCTCTTGTTGAGATTCCTATTGAAGATTACACTTAGTCTCTGGTAGTGTTTCTAACATCTTCTGGCAGGATGTTGAATAATATAGGCCCCGGCTCCTCTGCTTTTCATTAGTTTTATTTGGCATGTTCATTATCACTTAGTAGGTTGTCCTGTTATTGTGTAGATATGAGCTACTCCGTCGAGTGTCTACCACGTATTCATTATCGTGTATTTCTACCTCTCGACGGAGAATACATATCCAGGACTTAGAGGTGTTAACATTAATTTAAATGCTTTATTGGATATATGAGGGCATTAAATGAACTCTGAATCTGTTCCACCTTGATCTCCCTTACCTGAACGAGACCATCAACAATGAACTACGAGAGAGCACAAGTGATTTCATTAGTGTGAAAATTGGCATTATTTTCCTTGCTTTGACATTTCTTATTTTCCACCCAGTCAGTTTTCTTGCTTTTGTGACATTTAGCTTTCTCGTTTTTTTAAAAAGATAGGTTAGCTAATATTATTGCACTCAGGTCCTTAACATGTTCCTCTCTCTTTTTACGGTATTTGGTTATCATCCTGTTTTGCATAAACTTCTTCGTACTTTCCACATCTAAGCAGTTAGGACCTGTGACCCATTTTTATCGGATATTCTACCGATGCTAGTTTCATGCTAATTTTGGTATCGTCTGCAAATTATACGAAGCTTTGTTGAGTTTTTTTTATTATGTTCCCTATAAGGATGAGAAAGACCAAGTCTAAAAAGCTCAGTGCACTTAAAGGTTGATTTTGATTTGTTTACCTCTACTTTGTGCCCGGTTTGTCAAAGTTGAATATGTATTTGCTTACTTTCCTCTATTATACTCAATGCCCTCATTATATATGTACTCACTCCATGATAGCATTTCTCAAATACCTTCGTAAGCCATAATCTTATCATGATGGTTTGGTAGTTAGGATGAACATGATATTCCTGCTCTAAGACCATTCTGGTTCGGGTTGTGTCGAAGAATTCAGCACATTTTGCCTTTCACTTAGTCCCACTTCTACCTATGACTTATTTACTCTGTCATCTTTAAATACTGTAATATTTTACTCATATCTGACCATCTAAGACATCCCTTGAATGTGTTTCCACAAATGTTATAAATATAGCATTTGCTTTCGTGATGAGCTTACTTTTTTTTTACACAGGGTTTGACAAAATTAGGTTAAGGATCCGTAGCTTTATTGACAAGCTATTTACAAGTTAAGGGTTCCTAACTTTATTGACAAGCTAAGGGCTGTTACCTACATCAGCTCATTTGAAAGCATTTTTATTGTTATGAAACATACAAGTAGGGAACAGGATGAAGTTGGAGCCATTTGTGGGCCAGCATTTTCATTTGATCAACTGACTTGATCTCGTTGACATCATAATACTGTACGAATGTGTTCAAGACTCGAGTCATCCTGGGGATAAATGATCTAAGATGAAGTGATGTTCTGAAGATGGGTACAGCCAGAGTGACGTTGCTGCTTTCTGCCCGTCTTGTGGTATAGAAGCTTGCTTCTCACTGTCCTCGTAGTGGAGCCAAGTGTGGTACTTTGACAATGTTGGCCTTGTACATACCAGTAAGGCCGCCCACATCCCTCCTGTGTTGAAGGCTCTGCTGAAATGACAGATCTATCCAGGATGGGTCCAGGCGAGAGATGAGACGTCTTGCTCTGTTCTCTACTTTGTCAAGCAGTCGCAGATTAGAGGGGAAGAGGCAAACCAAGAAAGTGGAGCATACTCAAGGTGTGAGGGTACTTGTGCCTCATACAGAATCTTGCAACCCCTACTGTCAAGCAGGTGAGATATGTCGAAGTGCTGTAAGCTTCCTGGCTGCCTTGTTTGCAAGATTTACAACGTGGTTCTTCATGGTCAGTTTGGAGTCAAATTTCATCCCAAGGATATCAACTTCTTTTCCAGGTACCAACACTCTCCCATCCATACTTACTACTGGACCGGCATTACCATCATGGTGCCTAGAGGCCATCATCATTTGTGTTTTCTCAGGTGCAAATGTTACTTGTCATTAGTTTCCCCAAGCTGATATAGCTTTTAGCTGGTGATGGATGTAGCTTAGGGCAGCTGGCATTTCTTCTCTTGGATAAGTGAATGTCAGAGTACAGTCGTCTGCATATGCATGGGATTCTGGGATGAGATGAAGGTCATTGAAGTAGACTGTCAGGGAAACGCCTTCCCCTGAACAAAATATTGATGGAAAAATTAATAAATAATAGTAAACCGTAGGATATTTATAATAAGATGTTTTTTTCTGGATTTTAATATAAAATTAAATAGAAATAAAATATATATATCCGTTGTGGTTCAGGTCTGTTGGTGAGACAGGAGGTAATAACCGGAGTGGTTGTCTCTCTGTAGGTGGTATGTCTCCGTAGTAGATGGTGAATCTCCTGGGACCACGAGGTTGAAATACCACACTGTAGGTATCCAAAGGTAGATGAGATCTTCTGCAACACCCTCTAACGCACACAAGTTAGAAACTAGAGAGGAGTTGTTGTGGAATTCCCGTTAAGTCCAGGGAAAATCTTGCTCGTAAGTCATGCGTCTGTCCTGGAGAACCAGTCCAGCGGCAGAGCTGATTCGGAGAAGAGTGAAGGTGAAGTGACTTTCCACTCCCCAACCGACACCAGGTAAGAGTCATACTACCAGGAGTAGAAAGTAAAAACCCTCAGACAACCGGGAACAAGAGTTTAGCTCCAGCCCGCTAGATGGAATTGCTGGCTGTAACTCGTTAATAATGCTCCCGGCTGACTGAACAACCGTTACCTTATTTACAACTACTTTTCCCTCACAATACCCCCCTTCCAAAACTTATGGTCGGAGGCAATAAGTTAACACCAGAGGAAAAGTATTAGGTATGTGACCTCGGCTCCGCCAATCTGCAAAGTGGGTACGAGAGCACGAGATACCAAGCTTTAGATTTGTATGATATTGTGGCATAACATTCCTTCTCCACTGAGGAGTATATGTGCCATCAAATATTTCAGTGGCTTGCTTGGAAATTTTGAGACTTTTAGTTCCACCTTTTGAAAGTAAGGTAGACAAGCTGGACAGGCTTTACAGAATTTATAAATGTCGGAAGACATCCCGGCCAGTAGTACAATTCTCTGATCGTGTCTAAGGTCCTCCGACGTGTAATATGGCCTGAGACGGTTTCTTCATGCGTACTTCTTATAATAGTCTTACGACAATCCCTGGGGATGACCAATAGACTTCTTCCAACATAGTTGGGATTGTCAGAGGTTATTATAGTCCTGTATAAAAGATTACCCTTGAACTCAAATTTGTAAGTAAGGTTATTTTTTTAAATATGTTGCCATTTAATGCTAGCATTCGAGTTTTCTCTAGGGAAGGACAAGTCTTCTGGAGACCTTTCAAATCTAGGTGGGACAGCTCAATAGGTTTTCCTTTGGAAAGTACTAAAGGATGGTTTGGTTTACCTTAGATTGAGCTCTGGTAAGGACGTTAACCAAGTCCAGTTGTGTGGAAGATTCAGTCACCTGTGGTATTTCCTCAGTTTCAGTGCAGTTTGGTTTTGATGACTGCTTCTCTAAGGTTTTTCCAGGAGTTTCATGATTATCCGAACTCTGATTTGAGTTATCCTGATTATTCACTTCTGGAGATTCTAGGGAAGAAACAGAAGTATAATGTTTATCTTTTCCGGAATCATTTGGAAACCTTACACAGTCAAATTCAGATGGGAAGGTCGCCCCTTCTATGTTCCCAACCAAAACAGAACAAGAAGTTATTGGGGCCACCACTGCTTCTACCCAACCAGTAAACCATTTGCAGTTAATGAAACATCTGAGAGTAGGAAACTCATCACTTCTTCCTAAGTAGTCAGTTAATTTAGTACTTTTATACCGGGTTGAATCTAAGTTAGGAAAGAGTTTACTCGAAATAACAATGCAAGAACACCCAGTATCTCTAAGAATGGTGGATACCTTCATGCCATTAACAGTACCTTCACTAAAAGGTGCTTTAATATTAGCTTCGGTGAAACATGTTCCAATATTCTCACCTTTTTCTTGGGACAGTCTGGACGTCTGTGTCCCAATTCGTTACAGTTATAACATTTTACTGGAAATTTCTCAGAGGAAAATGGTTTGGATAACTCAGATTGTTTAGGCTCAACAGATGTATATCTACTACGCTCCTTAGGGTAGTTATTATGAGCGCAGGCATATATATCTGCAACGTGTGCCATTTCAGAAGCTGTGTGAACGTCACGTTCCTTAATAAAGATCCGCAAGTCAGAGTTAACAGAAGAGAGAAATTGGTCTCTTACCATCAGGTCGCGTAATGAATCAGTCATGATCAACTTCGGCACTATCAATCCAACAATCAAACAATCTGAAAAGTGTTGTCAGATACTGCATATAATTCTGATTGGGGGATATTTTAGTGTGCCGAAACTCAGACCTGTAATGATGGGTGGTCTTCTTGAAAGCCTGTAAGATAGCTTTCTTAAGTAGAGGATAATCAGTGATTACGTCAGTTGGTAAGGTGGAATATACATTTAAAGCTGTACCTGATAGAAGTAATCCAAGCCTTGTAGCCCAAGAATCTGAGGGCCACTCACAGAGTGTGGCAGTGTTCTCGAATCTGGTGATATATGCCGCGATGTCATCCTGCTCTGTGAAAGGTGGAATTTGAGGCATCCTAATATTAGATTCGTGGGTAGGGTATTCTAGTACCCCTTCATCTATTTTATGCTTAGATAGCTCTACCTTCTTGGCTTCCAATTCCAACCTTAACTGTTCTAACTCCCTCTGCTTTGCCTTTTCTTCAATCTCCTTCATCTTGAAGGCTACTTCCCTTGCTTGAACTCTGTCTTCTCTAGCAACCCTTTCCTGTTCTCTTTTGTCCTCTCGAGCTATTCTTTCCTGTTCCTTTTTCTCTTCTCGAGCTAGTCTTTCCTGTTCCTCCTGTTTAGCTAGAGCTAGTCTTTCTTGTTCCTCCTGTTTAGCTAGAGCTAGTCTTTCCTGTTCCTTTTTCTCTTCTATAGCCATTTTAGCAGTAATATAACTATCAAGAGACTGGCCTGTAAATCCCATGTCTTTTCCAGCCCTTAACCAGAAATCTAACGAATCCATAGTAAGAAAATATAATACAAACCAAACAAGTTGATCTTAAATTAACAACTGAAACGACTGTTTCAAAAGAGGGACCTCGTCCGCACACTTTCTAAACCTTCCCAAAGAAGAAAATGAAATAATATTTTCACTTGGAAGAAACTCTAGTGGGCTCAAAAGCCTTCACTAAGATAAATGAACACGGTTCACCCAGGAGGGGTTATTATGGAAGTTCCTCAGGTCCAACAATAATGAGTAAACTTCTAAACCCAACCCAAGAACCAAACAACTGTAAGTCAAAGACAACAGTAATGACTTGACACCTTAACGAACTCACCCTTTTCAACCTTAAATGTAATACTCACGACCAGGTGAACCATCAGAAGTTGTATCCAGAGTCCAGTATCCTGGCAGGGTCGCCATTGTCAGGGAAACGCCTTCCCCTGAACAAAATATTGATGGAAAAATTAATAAATAATAGTAAACCGTAGGATATTTATAATAAGATGGTTTTTTCTGGATTTTAATATAAAATTAAATAGAAATAAAAAAGATATATATCCGTTGTGGTTCAGGTCTGTTGGTGAGACAGGAGGTAATAACCGGAGAGGGGGAGAATAGATGATGGTTGTCTCTCTGTAGGTGGTATGTCTCCGTAGTAGATGGTGAATCTCCTGGGACCACGAGGTTGAAATACCACACTGTAGGTATCCAAAGGTAGATGAGATCTTCTGCAACACCCTCTAACGCACACAAGTTAGAAACTAGAGAGGAGTTGTTGTGGAATTCCCGTTAAGTCCAGGGAAAATCTTGCTCGTAAGTCATGCGTCTGTCCTGGAGAACCAGTCCAGCGGCAGAGCTGATTCGGAGAAGAGTGAAGGTGAAGTGACTTTCCACTCCCCAACCGACACCAGGTAAGAGTCATACTACCAGGAGTAGAAAGTAAAAACCCTCAGACAACCGGGAACAAGAGTTTAGCTCCAGCCCGCTAGATGGAATTGCTGGCTGTAACTCGTTAATAATGCTCCCGGCTGACTGAACAACCGTTACCTTATTTACAACTACTTTTCCCTCACATAGACATTTCATAACAATGGTCCCAGCACACTTCCTTGTGGAACACTTGCCCAATTGGATATCTTGCTGATTCCCTTCCATTGAGAACTACCCCTTAGAGATCTACCATGAAGGTAATCACTGAGGAAACATAGCGTAGAGCCTGCAATTCCCAGTGCTTGCAGTTTTGCCAAGAGGCCCTGGTGCTACACTCTGTCAAAAGCACCAGCAATGTCCAATGCTACAACACAGCTGACTTTGGATTCATCTAGTGACTGGTGCCATTTAGTGGAGAGGTTAACAACAGATAAGCAGCAGAGTTACATTTCCTGAAGCCATTTTGACGGTCACAAAGTAGTGAGTGGTAGTCAAAAAAGTCTGTCATTTGTCTTGAGATTATTGTCTAAAGGATCTTGCCAGTGATTGACAGGAGTGACACTGGTCTGTAGTTGCTGATTTCTGCTCTGCTCTTCTTTTGTGAACAGCGACTACATTTGCCTCTTTCCACAGAGAAAGCCATTTACACTGTACTAGGCAGTGCTGAACGATGCGAGTTAGAGTGCTGCTAGCTGGTTGCACATCTCAGCAATCTTGGGCTCAACTTGTCTGGGTCTACAGCCATATATGGATTACTTTGTCACCTTTATTTACAAAATCTGAATTTTGGAAGAAAGAAAGGAGCATGAATCTTTGAGATGCCTGGGTTTAATATAGTTATTTTTAGGTCTACTGATACTCCACCATCTTGTCATGGTTCAAGTTGTGCATATTCAACATGTGTCTTCTATTCTAAACGAGTTTTTTGTCGAAGAAGCTTAATCATATGACATCAACCATCATGTTTACATGCGTGTTTAAAATCTTGTGATAAACAATTATTTACACTAGAAAATTTGTTGGATTTTTAATTACCATATAAATTTTAACTATTTGCCAGTGAATGTTTATTTTTAGAACTTGACACTTGCAGCGATTTTTTTCAATAATTATTATGAAGCACTATTTTTTTTGTTTAAATTATGGGTGTAACATCTGTAAATTTATTTTTTGGAAAAAATTCTCTATAAAAAAAATAAGGACAAGTGCTGACTATATCACCTTTGACTTTCTTTAATTAATGGGTCATTTTAGGATTAATACGCGTATAGGGTGATGTTCCCCAGCAAATACATTATAGACATTTAGCAATCACTTAAGTGTTTGGCACTGCCACCACTTTTATTTGTATTATTTTTCTTTGTTTTCGTTTTGGCTTAATTGACTGTTTTCTTCTAGAAACTTTGTCAATGATAAGTGAAGGTTATTGATAACAGAACGTGATAAAAGTTTTTAAACTAAATATAAGAGGTTAGGTTAGAGAGGTTCGTCAGGAAACACAAGTGTTTCTTGTCGCGGGTCTTTGTCAGATGATGACCAGCCGTTGGAGCTTTTGGTCATCTGACCGAGGCCTTCCGCTGGCTTACTGGTCCACCCTTAAAAAACTGATGTTTTTTATTATAACCATTCTTATATATTAAGTATATATTTAATTTTTTTGTCAGTGCTGCTGAATTACTGATTACTTGAAATCGAAAACGGCACTAAATTACTTTGTGACAAAAAATTATATATACATTTTCCTTTGAGTGACGATCCGCTAATTATGCTAATTAAAATCTGAGTTTGACTTAAAGTTATTTTTTAATTGTTGTAAAATTAAGCACCACACGATTTCTTTAGAGCTATTTATCTTGAATATTCTGTTATTTTTTTCGTTAGTCATTGGAGAAAATATGCATAAAGTGTTGAAGATTAGTGATGCACTGCGGTCCACTTATGATTAATGAAACGTTGAGCTGCATCTGTGGGGCTCCCAGTGAGTGCACATACAGGCACAGTTTAAGAAGATATCAACACTAACTCCTTAGGAAACTAATTCTTTGTGAAGATGGTGTCTGAGTGCTTTGATATCAAGAGGACATATGAGGGCATCTTGTCGAGTCCCTTTTTCGCAAGTTGATAGGGTCCAGAAAATGGACGTTTCATGTATGTAGCACTGTAGCATAAATGTATTTTTTCAGCTTACAAACTTTTTAAAGTCGCAACAGAGCTTGTGGTGAGATAGGGAGGATATTCCACTATGTTACCAGAGGTGTCTTAACACGGCCAGTCATCTTTTGAGATATAGCGATTAACTGGCCTAGCCTTCCTACAGTGAAAGTTACTGGCGGTCCCAAAGGGATTTCAAAGACTAACTTCGAAAGGCAGGTTTGTCGTGATTCCATAATAATAAGCCTAAGACTTCTTTTTGGAAAATCTTTGCCAAAGCCTTCCATGGAAGCCTCTAAGAGCCAATACAAACTTAATTACCATACTGGAGGAACACTTCAGTTGGTCGTGAAAATACTTGTATCAGATCTTTTACTGGTTAGCATCAAGATCCTCGCGGTATTCGAATCCATTAAGCATGTCTTCAAGTGCTAAACTTTGGGTAGGATCAGGAAGAATATAAATAGTTTGTCAGGGTTTTCTTTGTGTTGCTCTTTTCGGATTCGGAGACTCCTAACAAGAAAAAGCTTTTCCTGTTTTTGGAAGCACACTCTACGGTGACTTTTTTTTCTTAACTAAAATTTTATCGATAATTTATACATTAAATAGGCATTTGAAGTCGTTGGTACAGCCTATGAATCGATTTTACTGCTTTGTGATGGCCATAGGTTCATCCATTATTTCATGCAGTATCTAGAAGAGATGCGTTTTAAATCCATCATCATGAAGGATGTAACAATGGGTACGTTATACGGGGAATGTTCCGGTGATTGCACTTCGGCAACTCGGCTCAAACGCTCTACCTTCCACAAAGTTTTATGTGAAACAGGAACACACTATTTTGTTCACCGTTCCCTTGTGCCCTACTCCAGGAATGATAAAAAGTTAAACTTCATAGTTTATAGCAATCTACCAAGACGATTTGTTGCACACTTTCTCACCTCCTGGCAATAAAACCCGGAGCATTTAGTATTTAGCATGAATGCAAATGCACTCCTCAACGAAGAACACTTGCATAAACCCATCATTGGGTTCCTTCAATATTCATCAGTGAATACTGAGAGGATTATGGATCATTCACAAAGATGGGCAGAAGCAGACGTCTGAGATTCAGTTATACTACTTTGCAAAGTGGCTAACAATATCACTAAAACACTCAGTAAGAACAATATTAATAGCCATGGTGTTTTCTACCAAAATTAAGGACCAAATCAGAATGAAAATCGTTGCGCTTACTAATTCTGACTTCCCTCGAGGAAAACTCATCAACACTACAAGTTTAAAGTAGACCGAAAATGCATTTTCTAGTTGTTACACAGAATCAAATTAAATTTATGTCTACAAAAGCCTAAACCCATTGAACGTTCCTTCTGTATTATAGGATACACAAACCATTGAAAATTGATGCATTGAAATTCGGATTCAAACATGGGGAAGATTACTCCAGAATCAAGGGTAAGCTAATGGAATGTATCAAGATAATAATCTCCAATTTCGATTTTAAAAGTGGTAAAACGACCGATCAATGAAGCCTTTATCTGGTAATGACACGGAAACAAGAATATAAGAAAGGCCTGTGTAACACTGCATAGCGCACCCACGCATGCAAATATTCCCACGAGTTTTCCCCCACCATACATTACCAAAGCGCTGAAATTTTAAAGTTAATTGAATAAGGAGCTCTCGAATAATAAAAAAAGTGAAAAAGCAAACGATAATGTCGCTGAAAATGTCCGAAAAATAGGAAAGTCGTCTCTCGTTCCGCTTAACGCCACAAATCCGCGGATTTTTTTTCAGCTTCCTTTTCACATATACTTTCTATTGAAAATTCGGTGCAATCGTGTAAGAATTTTTATATTAAAAAAAACTGTTAACATTGAAAAAAAAATAGCACATATGTACTCACACAGCTCAAAATTAAAAAAAAAATACTTAAGATGCACCAGCATTTAGGGTTTGAAGCTGATCAGACGAGGCATTCACTAGTCATTACATGGGGAAACAATTTGCTATAATTGACAAACTGAAATTCTTACGACACAAAATGAGTTACAAGCTGTGTTCGAATAAAGCCTACCAATATTAAAGGTTTGAAGCCAATCAGAAAATGTGTTCTCGAGAAGTTGATCGGATTCCAACGATTCCAAGTTTGAAACATTTCAGAAACAAAAAAAAATTGATCTATTCGGATTAAACCAATGGGGTTATTATTATAGAAATCATCGCTAATATTTTGAAGCCAGTATGAAGAAGCATGCGTTAGTTATTGAATAAAAGAAGAAATATCACTATTCAATAAAATTGGGATAATTTGAAGCCGACCAGAAGAATCACTTTTTAGTTATGGCACTGATTCCAAAGATTCCATTTTTTTACTATTTAACTATATAAACAAATTTGCCTGCACTCAAACAAATTTGCCTGCACTCAAACTAAACTGAAAAGTTACTATCCTACCAGAAGATGCATTAGCCAATAAATATTATAGCTTCAGAAGAGGTAAACTGAGAATAATTTAACGTAATTTAACGGGAATAACAGTCATACGATTTTACATAGAAAGTCGTCAAACTTGCACCAACACAGTTGAATTTCACTCTGCCGTAGTGGATTTTGTGCTGCCTGTTTTGAACGTTTGTAGTTATGCTTCTGAGGGTTTTGGAAGTTATTCGAGTCCTTCTACGATGCTATGAATGCATTCAACAACTTCTGTCAAAGGCGCGTGAACATGTAAGTTGTTCGAAGAATATGGTCCTTGTTACCGTACACAAGTGTTAAGAATTTGAATGCGATTGGATGAGACGTTCTCAAGTTATAAACGAAATTATTTAGAAAAGTTAGACAACGAGTTTATAATCGAGCAACCACCTAAAAGTGTTCCTTCAAGGAGCATTTTTTAAATCTGTATCTCTGCCAAGAGACAAATGAAAAAATTTTAAAAGCTGGTTAAAACTGTTTCATCACAAGTAGTTTTGTTATATTACATTTTTTTTTTTTTTAAGTTAAATTGTTGCAACTACGTTCATTGTATTGCTGGTGAAAAGTTAATGTTTGCTGAAAAATTTCCTGTAAATCAATAGAATGGTTTGTGAATGAGTACTTCCCTAGTTGAAATATTGGTAAGTGAGTAATATTTGACCTTTTGACTTGTGCTATTAGTCTCATATTACAATTTACTTCAAATTGTGGGACCCATAGCCTCAGAGAAGTGGATAAAAAGGGGGTTCGGGAATATAACTCAGTACTATAGTACTATAACTAGTACTATAGTATATAACTAGTACTATAGTACTATAACTAGTACTATAGTACTATAACTAGTACTATAGTACTATAACTAGTACTATAGTACTATAACTAGTACTATAGTACTATAACTAGTACTATAGTACTATAACTAGTACTATAGTACTATAACTAGTACTATAGTACTATAACTAGTACTATAGTACTATAACTAGTACTATAGTACTATAACTATACTATAGTACTATAACTAGTACTATAGTACTATAACTAGTACTATAGTACTATAACTAGTACTATAGTACTATAACTAGTACTATAGTATCTATAACTAGTACTCATAGTACTATAACTAGTACTATAGTACTATAACTAGTACTATAGTACTATAACTAGTACTATAGTAACTTATAACTAGTGCTAGTACTATAACTAGTCTATAGTACTATAACTAGTACTATAGTACTATAACTAGTACTATAGTACTATAACTAGTACTATAGTACTATAACTAGTACTATAGTACTACTATAATCTAGTACTATAGTACTATAACTAGTAATATAGTACTATAACTAGTACTATAGTACTATAACTAGTACTATAGTACTATAACCAGTACTATAGTACTATAACCAGTACTATAACCAGTACTATAGTACTATAACCAGTACTATAGTACTATAACTAGTACTATAGTACTATAACTAGTATTATAGTACTATAACTAGTACTACTATAACTAGTATTATAGTACTATAACTAGTACTATAGTACTATAACTAGTACTATAGTACTATAACTAGCACTATAGTACTATAACTAGCACTATAATACTATAACTAGTACTATAGTACTATAACTAGTACTATAGTACTATAACTAGTACTATAACTAGTACTATAGTACTATAACTAGTACTATAACTAGTACTATAGTACTATAACTAGTACTATAACTAGTACTATAGTACTATAACTAGTACTATAACTAGTACTATAGTACTATAACTAGTACTATAGTACTATAACTAGTACTATAGTACTATAGTACTATAACTAGTACTATAGTACTATAGTACTATAACTAGTACTATAGTACTATAACTAGTACTATAGTACTATAACTAGTACTATAGTACTATAACTAGTACTATAGTACTATAACTAGTACTATAGTGTTATAACAAGTACTATAGTACTATAACTAGTACTATAACTAGTACTATAACTAGCACTTGTACTAGCAATACTTTTTTTTACTAATTATAATAGAGGGGAAGCGTTAAATCCGGTAGGGGTGATACAGAGCCTGGGAAATAGACAATCATGCTTGATCCGTGGAAGGGGAGGATAGTTTCAAATTCTGGAATCAAGCGCTTTTCACCAGCTTCAGTACCTTCTCCCCACCCTATGCAGGTCGCGTTAATAAAGAAGCAAGTTTTAAATCAGTTTACAAGTTTTTCTCTAAGTTTTAATAGGCCAATAAAAAAATGGGGTGACTATTTCACTGTATATTTACGACTAATAAATATTTATGAATGATTAATAATCCTTGCATCGATATTACTATTGCTGCTGCTATATCTAATCCCTTTGATATTACACCCAATAGAAGTATTAATACTAACAAGGTATTGCCTTGTTTATAATAGTCGTAATAATAAATATTAATAATATTAAAGACAATGAAAACACTAAATATTGTATATAAATATTGGTCATTTTTCTGTAACTAGCTTTTATTCCAATATTAATGTTAATTTAGGTATTAATGCTGATACTAATGCTATCACGAATACTAGAATTAACAATGTTAATATCCTTGTTAGTTTCTAAAATGAGTTCTAAAACTAGCAGAAACACTAACGACGGTGCTAGTACTAGCAGTTTACTAGCAAACATATCACCTTCATAGGTGCGTTGATGCCAGTGAAGGACTCTTGATTTAAGGGATTGGAGATGGCTTTGCCCTTCAGTGGATCAAACCTGACTACCTTCCATGTGTAAAACCTGGGAAATGGGAAGCAATCAAGTTCGATCCAAAGAAGAGGATTGCTACTCTAATTCCTCAAGTCAAGAGTCATTCACATGCATTAAGGGGTCCCTCATGAAAGGCGCAAAAGCCAGGTTCGTAGAGCAGTATATCCTCTCATAGGTAGGGCAAGAATTTTTAAATGTGTTTCGCATATAAATATTTATTCTTGTTTTTAAAATTTTCAGTATTTCGACCTTTACGAGTCTGTGGTTGGCCTTCCCTCTCATAGAATTTATCTACTCTGATCTATTATACGGCTAAGTCGCAATCGATCTTAACAGTTATATCGGTTGAAGGTAAGTAATTGTTTCTGCAAGAGAAGTCCTTCTACCCCTAGAATTATAGGTACTCAAAGTTGTATTATCGTAGATCGCTTCTTCCTCACGTTACTGTTTTCTAATGAAAAATATAATATTCTGAAAGATGAATTATCTTCGCAAACAGAGCAGAGTTTTCACCCTCCCAACTACTTGACTACTGAAGTTGTATTAAAAACATGATTACCATTCAATCCTCATACTACTACTACTACTAATAATAATAATAGTTACATGAAAATGTTCTTAGTAATACTGCTCCACTCTTCTCCATTACAAATATTTAGACTATTCAGAATCACCCATTCTTTAAGTCGAGGATATCTTAATGGAAGTCACATTCGCCATCCCCAAATACGACGTATGAAAGAGAGTCATATAGGAATATGAGGGAGCTCGTTCTGGTCAGAGTTGAAGAGACAGTAGTTGAAATTCCACTGTAATGGCCGTGCCGTTTTTGAGACGATTATGATAATGGGAGGAGTAATTTGAGAGGGAGAGGGCCCACTGGTACGCAGTTTTGATGACTGGTCAGTAGTAATTATTCTTGAGTTGCATGCAGGAGTGCTTATGAAGCTTGGTGTACTTTGGACTCTGTGTATGTATATATAAATGACTGTGTGAGATTTTTTTATGTTTGTGTGAAAAGTGTGTTTACGTGTGAGATTACCTTTCAGTAATTACGGAGGAAGAAGTATACTCGTTATTTTAACGTTGAACTCACCGACTGGTGAGAAGAGTCGAGTCTCGGCTCCAAGCCCTTCTCAGCCACTCATGACAGTCGCATCCTGTTACTGGCCTCATGGGTTTTATCATAACTACCATACTACTCGTAAAAATATGTATGGCATCTGCTTCTACCAATTTGTCATCAAGACCATTCCACTTCTTTTATTTTGGTCACATTCATGGGGAAGTGTTAATTTGTAAGGCTCACAGAGTGCCTGGGAAATTGGAGGTAATCAGGTTTGATACAAGTAATGGAAGGGTAGCTGCAATTCCTTGTATTAAATAGCCATCATAATCATCAAGGCATCCCTCATCTATTTCCTTTCCTTGAAGGATTCCGCTTCCTAACCACACTCAGGCTGAAGAAGTACTTCCTGACATCAATGTAACATGTGCGTAATTAACTTCCATTTATTCTCCTTTGTTCCCGGTCCTTTCTTTCAGTCTGTCTTTTTCTGCCGTATTCTCGTCTCTTCGTGTTTTAAGGGTTAGTTCCTCGAGTCTTTCTTTGTAGGTTATTCATCTCAGCGCTTGGACTAGTCTCACAAGGAGTATCTTCACTTACTCTAGGTTTCTGACAGGTTTTCCTCACGCCGGTGTTGCTAATTCTTAGCTAGGTCTGACAAGGAACTATAGAATCCAGAAGTACTTTATTTTTTTTAGGTACTTAAAAGAAACTAATTCACTGCCGTGGATGTTCGACTGTCGCGCGCCTCTGATGATTTTCTTAGTGTATGCTTACGCAAGTCAATTTCCTTAACTGTAATCTACAGCCTCTGACACCCCCAACCTCAGTCAGTATTCCGTATCCTATCCTCTCACCATATCATTGTGGTCTAGCAGTTGCGAGAGGCAGGAGCGACCTGCTCTGAAACATGTTGCCCTGTGTTGTGCAATTTTTGGGAGTCCAGGTTTACCCAAAACTGATGTTATGATAATGGAAGAGCAGTTGAAGTCACAGGTCCTGTTTCCCTTCCATAATATTAGAATAACATTGACGTTCTTCTGTTTATTTGATAAATCTATTCCTACTACACATACATGCAGATCGTGTGGCTTTAACAAGCTTGTAATTTCGTTAAAGGGTTTCACATATATACACATTCTAATTTTTTTTCGTACTGTATATAGCTTGTAATCTCGTTATTTTTCTTGCTTTAACTAAGTAATGAGGGGAAGGGGGAGGGAGGGAAGAAGAAAGAGAGAGATAAAGAGAAAGGGGGGCTTCTGAATTTGGCTAGAAAATGGTGCCAACAAATTTGGTAGAGGAAGTTTCTAAAGGCGACGTTTTGCTCAGGGCTGAGCTATATCAGTCTCTCTCTACGAGAGACTGAAAACAAAAGTTTCAAATTATGCTCACTTTAGGGAATCAAAAGATCTTGTGATGGAAGGTTGGTATGGTCGAGAACAATGTTATCACAGGAGAACTTGTGTTTGTATGGCGAGGCAGGGCAGTGAAAAACGAAAATTGGGAAAGAATGGCAGATACAGAAAGAAAATGGGATTGGAACAGCAGGAACAGAAGGAAAATGGACTTAATGACAAAAGCAAAAGGAAAAATAATGTGAAAAGGCAGAGAGAGAGAGAGAGAGAGAGAGAGAGAGAGAGAGAGAGAGAGAGAGAGAGAGAGAGAGAGAGAGAGAGAGAGAGAGAATAGGTGATGGGAAGGAAGAGGAAGATAGGATGAGCATGAGAGAGGGGAATAGCAGGAAGGGAAAAGGAAGGTTGGCTGAAGGAGGAGGAGAGGGAGAGGGGGGGGTCTATGCTATGAAATATAAGCCTTATCGCTACTGAGTCTTGCGTTCGACGGTTCAAAATGGCGACGTATTATTGAAATTTTCTCGCTGGAAAAATATCCTGACAAGCTGATATTTCAAGCGGCTCTTATTGAAAGGAAACGTCGGGAATTACGAAAATATTTTCCCTTGGTAAAGAATCGCACGAATTATTTACTGACAGTCTGACGGTCTTCCAGCACTTTCACTTTCTCTTTTGATAACTTTCATTCATCTTCTCTCTCTCTCTCTCTCTCTCTCTCTCTCTCTCTCTCTGACGAAACAAAAGCACAAAAGCATATAATCTCTATTTTACGACAGACATTAATAAGTCTTCTCGAAAGAAAATATGTGAAGAAAATATCAGCTATTTCGACATTCTTAAAGATAGCTCTTAATGAAAGTTGCTTCCGTCTTGGAGATAAAATGTCTTAAGTTCTAGAGTCAGGTCTTTAAGAGAAGAGCTCTTAACTCCTAGATCCTTGTGCTTGGAAGAAAGAGCATTAACCCCTTGAGCCTGGACCTTGAGCGAAGGGAGTGGGAAGGATTTCTTAATACCTAGAGTCACGACCTTGAAATCTATGGTGTTTACTGTTGGAATCAACTCCTTGGAAGGAGGAAAGGTCTTAATTCCTAGTCTTGTAAGGAAGAGAGCCATGTATTTGTGAGATGTCGAACTCGTCTCAACTCCAAGAGCCAGGTCCCTGCGAGGAGGGGAATAGGAAGCCATCATGGACAGAAAGAACCCTTGATCCTAGGGAGGAAAAGACGCTTTCACGGATAGGGTAATCCTTGGAAGAAAGATGAAGAGAATAGAGGGGAAAGAGCGTAAACTTGTGTATTAAGTCTAGAGTCAAACTGATGTTGAATGCTTAATAACAGGCATCAACTTGTAAAACACTATTCTTGTGTGTGTGTGTGTGTGTGTGCGTGCTATTATTAATCTCGTGAGCTTATTTATGTTGGTGCACTAAATGAAATAGCTGGTTTCTGCTCAATAAGCTGCTTGAATACCTGGGTCTACCTGCTACCTGGAGTGCTTCTGAGGGTCAGTGTGCCAGTGGTGACAAGTGACAACTACTACCTGTCCGAACTACATTCTTAATATCTCGATGGGTTAGCATTCAATAGTGGGTAGAATTAAATAGGTGCTTACTACTAAGTGTTCTTCAGGTGTACCGGACTTATTATCAGTTAAAACTCCATCATCATTTTCAAACTCATTAAATTATTGTCAAAAGAATCCCCTGGAAGTCCCTAGAGATCGCAAAAGACACCTCAGAAATGATAAAAACCATAAAGATTAAAGGCATAACATGTGAGCAAGCTGTTTAAACGTGTTCCACAGTCATGTGCATGCCACAAGCTACACAGAGAGGAGGGAAGGGAGGCAGTAGCACCTGCAAATAGAAAGGTATTTGTGAGATATACGTGCATTATTCCCAAATGAAAAAGTTTCATCTCAAAATGATGATTCTTAATGAAGGCGGAGGAGGGCCAAACACTCACGTCCTGCCCAACCCTGTATAACTTGCCTGTAAGGCTCACAATCACAGCCACTCATCAAGGATGTCTGAATATGACCCATGGAGTAACTATATGGCAAAAGTCTGTTAAAGCAAGGGATCGCTACAGTAGCCTTTGCTGTGGCATCTGCCTTCCAGGCCCCGAGACACTAACATGGCTTGTCCACCAACAAAGCTGCATCAATATGTACTAAGAAGCCAAATGACACACTTAAAGAAAATGGACACAAATTCATTCACTTAGGACTCCTTCATTGAAGAGTTTCGGTCTTTGGACCTTAACAACTTCAAATACATACATGTATTTGAAGGGCTCAGGATCTAAGGACTGCAACGTCTTCAGTGAAGGTGTTCAATGTGAATGTAATCATATCCATTTCCCCCATCAAGAACTCCACATCCTTGTGCTGCATGTGGAGAGGACCTCCCCCCCCCACCGATCCTTTGGACCCCAGGGTGGACAGAAGCATATTTGGCCAGGGTAGACACTGGCAACCTAAGTACACAGTGAATAGAGAATCAACTAATCTAGCTGTCTGGACAAAACCTGCGTGGACTGCGTGTGAGCTCTGCAGTGAACACAGAGGACTCTCTTGTGCTCTCACTAATTTTACTATTTTATGCGAGAGTTTATAGGTAATGTTAGATCGGCAAGTTAATTATTCTAACATGATAGGTTACTCCGATGTACTACTTAATTTTTAATTTTATCGTGACTACTTTAAAACGAACATAAACCTTTTTATGTAAACCAGCTATTCTACTGAGTAATTTGTTCTAGTATATTTAAGCATTGATGCAGCAGTTTGAGACTCCTAAATAAAAATGAACATATTTACCACGACTTTTTCTGCTCCTCTTATGCTTAAGATCCCCAAAAGAAAGATGTATATCTTACGAAGACCGAGATACTAAGTGACAGGTGTAGCATAATGCGTTATGTACCTGAACCATTCAAGGAGGTGGAGAGGCAGGGATGGATGCCTTGATGCTGGTGAAGGGCTCTTGGTCAAACCTGATTGCTTCCCCAAAAAAATAATAATAAATATAAATAAATGCCATAGGTATACATATGAAGGAAAGGCATAAATACATTAGAAATAAATAAGATGCTCGAAATATTAATCAAAAGAGAACTCTAAAAGTAAAACCATTCATGCAATGATATGAACGTTTTCTTAGGTGTTTTGTTACCCATGGGAGGAAAGTATGTAGTAAAATATCACACGTGCTGCATGTCTTTATTTCACAGTTTGATGATCCTGCTATAACTACTCCTTATACCAAAAATAGGAAGACAATTATATTAATGAAATTAATTGGGCGTAGAGAGTACCAGCCTTGCAGGGGTCAGTAAGCCAACCTACCAGCCCTTTTGCCTACCTGTTACTGCTTCTCTGCCTGCCTGTCTGTCTCTCCCTCCCTCCCTCCCTCACTCTCCCTCCCTCACTCTCCCTCACTCACTCTCCCTCACTCACTCTCCCTCACTCACTCTCCCTCACTCACTCTCCCTCACTCACTCTCCCTCACTCACTCTCCCTCACTCTCCCTCACTCTCCCTCACTCTCCCTCACTCTCCCTCCCTTACTCTCCCTCACTCTCCTCACTCTCCCTCACTCTCCCTCCTTCACTCACTCTCTCCTCTCTCTTTCTTTATCTATCTCTATCTATCGTCTCTTCCACTGCTCGCTGATATATGGAAAATCAAGACATTAAGTAAAACAAATGAATACCCAGGCAAGCATACTCCATCTTTCTCAGTTCCCCAGATAAATTCACCGTGTTTTTTCACAGCTTCCTCCGATCTTGGGATCTTATTGCCTCTCAGTGGCCTTGCTATTTCCATTTGTCTTATAGGCACGAAATGGCTCGTTCTCTCTCTCTCTTTGCAAATATGTCGTGTGGGTTCTTGATGGTGTCCATCTCTATACCTAGCTCTCAACTGAGGCCAGTGGGAGAGGGACGCCCACGGCATTCAAAGGGTGACTTATGGCATTATGCTAGGTCAACAGAATGACTCATTAACAGTCAGTGATCATGTAGGGAGGCTGTGATTCAGTAACGGTTATACTGAAATACTACTACTGAATTACTACTGACAGCTCGGCCATGTTTCGTATGGCTTCCCGACATACAGCTAATACAAACTAGAGGCGACAGGAGTACGACTATGGGCTAATTCTATAAAATTTCAAAGTACACAACAGTTGAACATTATAACTATACATAATGATAATATCAGGATGGAAATTAATGTAATACATTACAAGTATGACATATCACAATTCCTAGGAATAGATAAAATCAACGGTGGGATATACAATAAGAGAAAAAAAATGATCGATCGATCTGTATTCATGTGATCTACAGATTCTGAGAAAATATATGTACAAAGGAAGTGTTTAACAGAAAAGGTAGACTTGGTGCACTCAAATCTAGTACAGTGGACCCTTGCTATTCGAACACTCCAAAACTCACCCTCATTCCAGAATGCTGTTCAAGTGCCGTTACCAAATGAATTTATTCCCATAAGGAATGATGTAAATTAGATTAGTCCATTTCAGACCCCCAAAAATACACTTATAAAAGCACTTATAATAATAAACTTACATAAAAGGACGAGTTTTGGAGTGTTCGAATAGCGAGGGTCCACTGTACTGTTAAATCTCAGAATTCGGAGAGAACGTGAACACAAAAAAAAAAATCTTGAATAGTACCGATTAACATTTAACCCCAACTCTGCTAGGGTGAGATTTACATATGCAGAATGATTGTCAACTATGGGAGGATCAAACTGTTGCAATGGGTAACTCAATTTGTGGTTGAGGAAGATCTAAATTGGTATTTACAAATAATACTTGAGGATTTCTGAATACTTGTTGTGTACACAGGGAATAACGACATTCAGATTGATTGTATGACTGATTATTAGAAGTAGAGGGTACAGAGTCAGGAGGATTATCAGCGTCTGTCTCATTTGTTTGGTTGTCAGGACCTCGTCCTCATATGATCTAAATGCAATTCCTTATACTGACCCGTACGTATTTCTCTAACTTTATACTTGCCATTAATATGTTCAACTACTCGATAATGACCAACAAACTTTTGGTTGAGCAGCTTAGGTATTGCAGACGTTTTGTTAAAGTTAGTCAGCATAACTCTCAAACCTACTTTAACTTTGGTTGGTTTTGCTCGAGTATTAGTGACTTGTAAATTCTGCTGTTGATTTATGAAGTGTTTCACGGATCCTTCTAAACGCACTTTGAGCTAAGCTGGTAAGAGTTGCTAAGAAATCATCAGGATTGTAATTTGGTTTCGGATTAGAATATAACAACTTATAAGGCAAACGTTTATCGACACCGTACAACACATGTGGAGTATCACCTATAGAAGCATTGTAAGCAGAATTTATTGCACACTGAACATCAGGTATAACTCCATCCCAGGTTGCACTATTGCGATTGATAGTGGCTCTTAAGACATCAAGTACTTTCTCATTAGTTCTTTCCACTAAACCATTACTGGCAGGATGGTGAGGAACAATTGTTGATTTAGAGATCTTGTACAAGGTACACAAATTTTCAAGAATCTCATTACAGAATTCACCTCCATTATCTGTTATTAGGGACTTAGGAGTTGTATGCCTGCAAATTATTCGTTCTTTAAATGCTTTAGCTACTGAATTGGCAGTCTTATCTTCAATAGGAACTAACTCACACTATCTGGTGAAATGATCAACCATAACACAAAGATGTTTGTTGCCCTGGAGAGAACATTGGAAATTAATTAAAAGATTTAGCGCAACTGTTTCCCATGGTTCACTAGTAGTTGGATACACCTGGATTGGATTAGGACCAGTAACATTGCCTTTATGTTGCATGCAGACACTACATTTCTTAACATACTCAGTAATATCAGTTGCCATACAAGGCCAAAAGTATTTCAATCTGGCTTATTTTACAGAACAATCCATACCAGGGTGCACAACACCTGGTACATCATGAACTAGCTGTAAGGCTACATTCACTAGTGACTGTGGAATTACTAACTGGTATACCCTTCTACTAGGAGTACCCAGCTTGGCTGTTTGATACAGTAATTCTTGGTTCATGACAGTCACTGATGGGTGCTGGTGGCTTCGCAGTAAGAATAAGATATTCCTGGAGCAGGAATCGAATCACACCAGACCACATGGGATCTGTTCATTGATCATTCTTTACATCCTCAGCACTAAATGGAGGATCTGCAGTTACTATACTAACATTTTGCTATAAAGCATCTGCAACTACATTTGACTTGCCAGGTAAGTGTTCAAAGGTAGGGTTGAATGCTTGGATAGTCAAGAACCATCTGACTAGTCTTCCAGTAGGTTGTTTATTCTGGAATAAAGGTATCAGTGGGGCATGGTTTGTCAAGACATGAACAGAGTACTGATATATAATGTCTTGGAATTGCTTTAATGACCATACTATCGCTTAGGCTTCTTGCTCAGTTACTGTATAATTACGTTAAGCCTTTGTAAGAATTTGGATAGCAAATGCAACTGCGTTGTACTTGCTACCGGTCTTCTGAGCTATTATGGCACCTATGCCAATAGAACTAGCATCAGTTGTTAGGTAGAAAGGCTTAGAAAGATCTGGAAATTTCAAAATTGAAGCAGATGTTAGCTTTTCTTTGAGTTTGAAATGCTCTTTCTTGACGGAAGGTCCAAATGAATGGAGCATCTTTCTTAAGCAACTCAGAGGAGCTGCTATGGAAGAAAAATTAGCAATGAAAGATCTATAAAAACCTGCTAAGCCACAAAGGATCTTATGGCATCAGCAGTTTTGGGAGATGGAAAATTTAATACTGCTGTTAGTTTACTTTGGTCAGTCATAACCCCTCTAGGAGTGACTACGTGACCAAGAAACTTGATTTCTGATCTGAAAATTGACATTTAGACAGTCTGTTCTTTAAATTGGCTACTTTAAGCTTACCAAGTACCACATCAAGTCTTTTCAAGTGAGTATCCACGTCTTCTGACATGACAATCACATCATCTAAGTACACCATAAGTGTGTTACCTATGAGGCCTCTAAAGATATTAGTCATTAGCCTCGAGAATGTGATAGGCGAAGAGAGTAAACCGAAAGCCATACTGAGGAATTGATAATGGTCTGTTGGAGTGGAGAATGCGATTAGCTCATGGCTGTCCTCGTGAAGAGGGACTTGTCAAATCCCTTATAACAAATCTAGGGTCGAGAAGACTTTGTTATCTCCGATATTATGCAAAAGGGCACCAAGTACAGGAAGTGGGAAGCGATCTGGAATTGTTTTCGCATTTAACTTCCTAAAGTCAATCACTGGGCACCAAGTACCATCCTTCTTAGGTACAAAGATCAAGGGCGCATTCCAGGGTTAATTGCTAGGTGTGATAACACCATCCTCAAGCATCTGATTAATCAATTCATCTACGACAGCAACTTGTGAATGAGGCATTCTGTACACAGGTATATAAATAGGTCTAGTACCAGGTTCAAGTGGGATACAATGGGACAATAAGTTCATTATACACATCTTTTCCCAAGGATGGTAGAGAGTTAAGGTTATTTATTCTCGTTTAACATTTGGCCCTGTTTACGGTTTCGTAACAAGAAATTGTAATAATTCGGGATTGCAAAACAAATAACTAAAATTTAAAATCTTTACTATTAAAGTGGTTTGGCAGAGTATATACATATATAAGGATACGATATTTGACATAAAATAAGAAGTTTAATTCTTACACTTCTCTTGGTACATACGTTATATATATATATATATATATATATATATATATATATATATATATATATATATATATATATATATCTTCATTAACTATAAAGAAGTATTTCAACCAGCATATTAATATTGATAAATCAACCTTATAAGTTCGGACTTTGCACAATCTTCACCAAATATCTCAACCACAAGGTAACCCACAATGGTTACCAAGACTTATTCAGTAAGCTGAACCATTAAATCACTAGAGTATGCAAGAATGCAAAAGTGACAGACTTGAGAAAGGAAATAAATTACCAGGGAGACGATTCGATATGAGAGGTCAGAGGGTAACTGCGTGAGGTCAACCCCCACAGCCCAAACATTGGGTGTGATGACATAAACCAGGTAAACCAGTAAGCCGATAGTTAGCCAAACATTTTCTCTTGTGGAGAGCCAACCGCAACTCTCAAACAAAATATAAATGTTTCATCCTAAGACATAGCTAAATCAAATAATAGTATAAAGTAAGATATTTTCATTTTAGCTAATAACGGAAAAATCTCCAATATACAATTATGATAGAAAAGATACACAATATTAAAAATACCAAATGTTTAAATAAACAGATTAGTTCAGGGTTCGCAACACCCCACCTGCACGACAACAGGTCGCACTAGTAACAGTCATAATGATTTTTTTAAAAACATCTCTTACTTGATGTCCCAATTTATCATTTATCTCTTTTGCATTACACAGGAGACTAATTCATCTCCGTATGAGGGCAGCATAGCTTAACAGTATGGGGACTCCATACAACTCCAAGTTAATGTTGGAGATGGAACAGGCACTACCGATACAGCAGCCAGGCATAATGGAAGACAGTCGTTAAGAGGTCACAATTCTATCCTTCTAGAAGCTGGAGTGGCTTCAAGGTGTATATAGCTGAAGAAGAGTGGTCATGACACTAACACCTTAGCTCAACACTCCGCATCATCAAAGTCTAGCTAACACATAACCTCATAACAGTTGAAATACAAAAGAATAATTTTAAACATGAGAATATAGAGATAAATAAATAGGGGTATAATAAAAGTTACTCTAACTTTAACAAACAAGTACTTGGGTAACTTTACTTGCAGTTCTCAATTATAGTCAAGGATGCAGAAAAAGCGTCAGCTTATAATTTAAGTTGATGGCATAAACACAGAAAAATGGTGTGTGTTTCACACAATCGCTCAGGTCGGATGGACGTCAACTCCTCCTTCAACAAAGTCAAGTTTGGTAAGGGAACAGACTTAAAGACGATCACAAAAGGAGTCATCAACAGACAAGCTCCTGGACGTCAACTATGAGGGAATGTTTACTGTCAGACCACACGACACTACTACGAGGGAGGTGAACTTGTAACACCAGGACCTGACCATGTACCAAGTGGAAGAAAACTACCCAGAATCTCTAAGCAGAGACTGGAAATTCTAACTGAGATCACTGTCCTTTTCGACCTCTGCCAGCTCTACGAACAGGTTAAGAAGTATTCCTGGAAGACGAGAGTCGAGACAACATGGGGGATCGACCAGTATCTTTCCACAGTTCGCTTGTTTAGTAATTAAGTGACTGTTAAAAGACCTGTCAAGCAGCACCCTGGAGAAGAAGTCCTACTTTGAGTACCTGAAGAAGGAAGTCGGCTTCCACAAGTTCCTGCCATTGTCGGTGCTCAAATCCATGAAGGCCAAAAACTTGTACCAAGCTCGGCAAACACACATCAAGAAGTACGATTAACAGTCTTTCCACTGTGCGCTCAGGTCTGGTTGGTCAATACCTGTGACCCTGATAGTGGGACCATGTGTGGGCATCTCTTATGTGACTGACTCAGCCAGTAATCCGTGCTGTCCTTGGTAGTGCCATAACCCACAGCCAGGACACCATGGTCCAGCTGCTCAGAGTTACTTTCTGGTTAATCATAAACATCATGACTAAAACTGGAATGTACTATGTGAAGCATCAATGGCAACAGAAACAGGTATTGTAAATTAATGGACAAGAATATCACAATTCATTGTAGAAATGTCTCACGTGCAATTGTCTGTAAACAGAAAATTATCACTGTAGCTCTCGTAGCAGAGGTAGAGGTGGTGAGGGGAGAAGGGTGGTGGAGTCCCAGCTGCATCACACCATACACACATGGAGAATCTTGAAGAAATTTGCACTTTCTTGGCAAACCCACATAGCTGGCTTTATCGTAGGCGCACAGAAGGAAACTCTTGACCAACTTTGTGAGCCAAGACGATTCTATGACCCGGTATATGGGTGGAAAAAGCCACAGGTAGATGAGGCTTGGTGGTGGGTGGGTCTTGGTGGGTGGGTCTTGGTGGGCGAGTGGCATGCCCGTGCGTCTAGCTGGCACCCACACTACTAAGCACGTGAATATTCTAAGCTGGGCTGGCTTAAAAACCCACAAATAGCACAGAGATGGTAAATACCACTCTACCAGCGTCCAACTGATAGCACAAAGCGATATTGGAGACAATACTTCAAAGAGGAACTGGCTTGGCTTACTTCTGGCTTGGCTGGAGAAGCAGCTGGCTTAAGCCCTGGAGACAGGCTGACTTGAATGCTTGTAACTATGCACACAGCATGAAGGAGCAGGTTGGATGACTGAAGAGACAGGCTGGATGATTGGCTAAGATAGATTGGATGATTAACTGAGGCTCACTCCCATAGACTGGCTTAACTGGCTGGCTTAGTTGCAAAACCTGGATCAACTCCTCGAAGGTTAGCAATTAACACAATAACTAAGGCAGGAAGCTGTAGAAACTGGCCTGGACAGTTGAAGAAGCCGGCTGAGTGGCTGGCTTTGTCGGTTAGAGTTGGTGGGTGGTGAGTGGGGTGGTGGCGGCTGGCTTGAGACGCCGGGGCACTCACACAATGACCCAGCTCTATCTTCTTAAATCTGCATAAATACCCTAATCCATGCCCACAACGCTGCCACCAATTTGTCGTGTGGGTTCTTGATGGATTTGATAATAACCATAAATGTAGCTTGGCTTAGTAACTTATATATTAGTGGAAAAATAGGGGAAGAACTCAGGCCTGACCTGTCCATCTCTATACCTAGCTCTGAACTGAGGCCAGTAGGTGAGGATGCCCACGGCATTCAAAGGGTGACTTATGACCTCATGCTAGGTCAGCAGAATGACTTAGCAACGGTCAGTGATCACGTAGGGAGGCTGTGACTCAGTAACGCTTATACTGAAATACTACTACTGAAAAATACATAAAACCACCCTAGAGAGAACGAAGAGATATGATAGAAATATAAAACCAGAAATGCAAAGAAAACTGGGAAAGCAATCAAAAAGGAACCGGCGGGCATGTAAGAAATTGCTAAAGAATTTAATAATCTTAAAAAAAGAAAAAGACTAAAACTGCAGGTCTCGACTTCGTCAACGAATGTGGAACTCCGAGTATCGTCTGCCTGGTTTCCAGCCAGTGAGAGATCGTAGACGCAATGTCTGAGGGGAAAGACTCAGGTTCTGGGGGACTGAGTGAAGGACTCAGGTGCCCTGAGAAGAGGGATGGACTAAGGTTCTCAGGGGCAGAGATTAGCACCGTGATCAGAGATTAGAACCCCCTTCCCTGGTACCTGGGGCAAAGCGATGGACTGAAATCCCCGGAGCCGAGGGAGGAACATATCTGAATTGAGTAGAAAAACTCTCGGAACTCATCAGAGGTATATATATATATATATATATATATATATATATATATATATATATATATATATATATATATATATATATATATATATATATATATATATATATATATATATATCAAAGGTAATAAAAGAAAAAAAAAAGTGTCGGATAATGATGACTTCTGGAACCTAAGAAAATACTGGCGCCTCACTGAAGACTTGAGAGTTTTGAAGGAGACAATGAAGATGTTTCTTCTGCATCAACCACTCATTTTAAAACGCCAGTTTTAACTTATTCTCAATGCTAACTTCTAAACGTTTTTAGATTATTTCAAATCTTATTTTTAATATTTTAGGTTCAGTTATGCTAATTTAAGTTAGATTAGCTGTGTCTGAAGAACATGCTGATGAGGGAGGGCATAATAAGTTCTCCTGGCTAGATCATGTTCATTAGAGCATAATGAGCGTGGGTTCTCCTAAGTCAGCTAATACTGACGACGAGAGCATAGACGTCAGATCTTCGTAATGCATCACCACTGTGTACTTATAATGAAAAAAATGATGTCTGCCTAAATAGTACAATATAAAAGCGATATAATACCGTCACCCTTACTGGCATACTTTATAGAAATCACCAGGATATGCAGAGGATGTCAGCTAACCGATTAACTTATGACTGAAAAATTATTTAATTAAGATTGGTTTACTAGAATGCTATTGCCTGCGATATTTGACATAGAATACAACAATTTAGAACAAAAAGTCACAATACCGTGGCTGGAACAATACACAAATAACCCGCACAGCACATAAAAGAGAGAAAAACTTACGAATACGTAAGCTTTTGTGTAATACATGTATAACAATTTGCTTTATGATTTTTGGTAATATTGCGCTTACTGCAACCGCTGGTGATATTTTAGACATCAATTACTGCTATTGCCTGCATTTCAGCTAATTGTGCAGAATTGGATTCCTGACTGTTCATATATATACTTGGAAAATCATTGTGGCGCATTCCTATAATACAGACGAATGCAGAATACGACCAGACACTTCATTCTCCAACAAACGCATAGGAATAGCAAAGCTTTAAAAAATTACGATATGTCTTACGATGCTAGACATTGGTTTTGTCATTTCCTCATTTCTCAGTTAATCATATATAAATACATACGAATTTACGGTATCCTGACTTATTTCAGAATAACAAATATTAATAAAACGGATATCAACATTGATTATATCAACCTCCAGAGAAAACATACGTCGGGTATCGAGAAAACAAATCCTTCGGTAATGGGGAAAATACCTTTATATAATAAAAAAAGTGACTCCTAATAGCAAAAGTAAAATTTTCTCTGCTAAAGGAAAACAGAGAGAAATAGAGATAAAGAGAGAGACAGTGAGAACGAGAGACAGAGAGAGGAAATTCCTTGGCTTCTACGGCGAATCAAAGGTTTGGAGGAACAAAGAGGTCTGCCAAGCATGATCCTCTTGGCTTCAAAACTTGTGCACACACATTCAAGAGAGAAAGATGAGTTACTGCAGTGCCAGAGAGTCGTTCATTTAAGGTTAGGTTTGTCTATTGTGCTTCTCCTGCATGGCCAGGCTGGTGCTGCAGCATGGCCAGGCTGGTGCTGCAGCATGGCCAGGCTGGTGCTGCAGCATGGCCAGGCTGGTGCTGCAACATGGCTAGGCTGGTGCTGCAGCATGACCAGGCTGGTGCTGCAGCATGGCCAGGCTGGTGCTGCAGCATGGCCAGGCTGGTGCTGCAGCATGACCAGGCTGGCTGATGCTGCAGCATCCCCAACATGGGAACACTCTCCCTCTACACCTAGGAATTAGTCTGAAGTCGATAGTGACATTCTGGGGAAGACGACCGTAGACCCCAGTGAAAATAAAGTCACTCAGCTTGGCTTTCTTGGACTTATCCTGGGATACTTTCTGAGGATAATAATAATACAAATATCATGATTATCATCACCACCACCGCCACCATCATCATCCTTCTCTGCTAAACCCCGATGATCGTTTTTCCTATCTACTTTTCTACAAGCGCCTTATATTCTCTTCTTTATCCCTCTTTATTTTACAATCAGATATTTTTTGTCCTCAGGCAATGTTCTTACTATACCGTCCTTCAGCCTCTATCCTATACCCCCTCCTCTGTTATTCACTTGCTCCTAACACCCTTTAACTTCTCTCACTTCATCTCCAATTCCTATCCCTTTTCTTACTTCCTCCATCCCCCTTTCCCCCACTCCCCTTATACTGCTCTCACTTCCTCTCCCACTCCCCTTGCACTGCTCTCACTTCCTCCCCCACTCCCCTAGCACTGCTCTCACTTCCTCCCCCACTCCCCTAGCACTGCTCTCACTTCCTCCCCCACTCCCCTAGCACTGCTCTCACTTCCTCCCCCACTCCCCTAGCACTGCTCTCACTTCCTCCCCCACTCCCCTAGCACTGCTCTCACTTCCTCCCCCCCTCCCCTAGCACTGCTCTCACTTCCTCCCCACTCCCCTAGCACTGCTCTCACTTCCTCCCCCACTCCCTAGCACTGCTCTCACTTCCTCCCCACTCCCCTAGCACTGCTCTCACTTCCTCCCCCACTTCCCTTGCACTGCTCTCACTTCCTCCCCCACTCCTCCCTTCACTCACATTCTATAGTCTTGGAACAGCAAATTCCCTCAACAGCTGGAGCATGAAGCGAGAGAGAGGGGAGTGTGGCCGGGATCTGGTGCCGCTTGTCTCCCCTCGTCCAGAGGAAACCCTCTGGCGCGAGAGGGGGAAGGAACAAGAGGAAACGGGGGAAAGAGAAGAAAAATGTGGGTTGCGAGGGGATGGTGAGGGGGAAAGGGGTGGGGGATCCGAACGAGGGGATGCAGGAGGTCGAATAAAAAAAACCAAGGGAGCAAAAAACTTAGGAGAAGAAAGAAAGGCCAGAGAACTCTCCTGTCATTAAATTTGAACGTGAGGGGAAATTGCCTGAAGGGAAAAGAGGACACAGGTAACTTAAAACTTCAGGGAAAGGCTCAGTATATTGAGAAATATTACCATAACTTACTGTTATAATTACAAATACACACACACACACACCAAATGCAAAGTCATGAAGATCGGAGAAGGGCAAAGAAGACCGCTGACAGAGTACAGGCTAGGTGGACAAAGGCTACAAACCTCAACAAAGGAGAAAGACCTTGGGGTGAGTATAACACCAAGCACGTCTCCGGAAGCACACATCAACCAGATAACCGCGGCAGCATATGGGCGACTGGCAAACTTAAGATTAGCGTTCCGTTACCTTAACAAGGAATCGTTCAAGACACTGTATACCGTATACGTCAGGCCCATACTAGAGTATGCAGCACCAGTCTGGAACCCACACCTGGTCAAGCACGTCAAGAAACTAGAGAAAGTGCAAAGGTTTGCGACAAGGTTAGTTCCACAACTCAGGGGTCTGTCTTATGAAGAAAGGTTGAGGGAAATAGGACTAACAACACTGGAGGAAAGAAGGGTCAGAGGAGACATGATAACGACATACAAAATACTGCGGGGAATTGACAAGGTAGATAGTGACAGGTTGTTTCAGAGAGGGAACACAGAAACAAGGGGACACAACTGGAAGCTGAAGACTCAGATGAGTCAAAGGGATGTCAGGAAACATTTCTTCAGCCACAGAGTAGTCAGGAAGTGGAATGGACTAGAGAAAGATATAGTGGAGGCAGGAACCATACATAGTTTTAAGACAAGGTATGATAAAGCTCATGGAGCAGGGAGAGCAGAGACCCAGTAGCAGACAGCGAAGAGGCGGGGCCAGGAGCTGAGTCTCGACCCCTGCAACCACAATTAGGTGAGTACAATTAGGTGAGTACATATATGTCGTGCCGAATAGGTAACACTTGCGTATGCAGTAATTTCGCAAAAATCATTCTGAACCTAACGAAAAAAATATATTTCATTGTTTGTTTATTAAATTATTGTAAACTCATAAAATATATTTAGTTGGATTAGGCTAAATTAAATTGCGCTTGGTATAATAAGGTTAGGTAAGTTTCCTAAGGTTATTTTGGTACAAAATCATTAATTTTTCAATTAACATAAATGAAAATATATATATTTAAACGTATAAGAGAAATTTTTAGAAAGTACTTAATTTTAAATGGGTTCTTGCTAATTGACCAGTTTTACCTATTAGGTACGACATATATATAAACAGGGGATCGAACCTACGTCCTCTTAAGTGTGAGGTACAGCGTCAAGCCTCCCATTACTAGAACCTCGGTTCACGGCCTGTCCATTTTTGTTTATTCATCGACTGTCTTCCATAATTTATTGGACATTGGTCAGAACCCACTTGGAGACAATAACAAGAATAGTTGCCTTTATATTTTGATCTCGAATTGAGGTTCTTACCAGAAGGTACAATTGAGTAAATCCTTTCTAAACATAAGTGCAGAAGGGCCATATCGCCTAACCAGGGGTCTCTAACCTGCGGCCCGCAGGCTGCATATACCCCTTGTAGGAAATGGATGTGTTCCTCAAATGAAATTATGAATTCACTTTCATGTAGGTTCCACAGTGTCAACAAAACCCCGAGGTCCTCATCACACATTTGAAAATCAAATGTGGCAGACTTGTATAGGAGGGTTGAGGACCATTGGGCTTAAAAGTATTTCCATCACTACAGAGTTTTCTTACCTGTACTCGGCCGAGCATCGGGTCACCCGGACTTTAAGTTTCCCCTGAAGAAACTTTGCCAAAGCAGCACAGAGAAGGTAGAAGCATTGTTTCGCTTGTCCCACTTCAGATTTTACCGTCTAAGCGGCTAATTTACTGTGTTGTGCCTACATGTTCATCACGTGGACGGTACCTCCAAAACATATGGAGGATATATATCTACGATCAACATTATATTTCATCTGTTGCAAGCAGATTTAGGTTTTTTGCTTAAAGTGTCTGTTTGATCAGGCCCTGATCCACATTGAGGCTTGGTTGTTACGGGGGTCAACGCCCCCCGCAACGACCTCCAGGTAGATTCCTGGTAGATCACATTCTCACTAAAAAGTAACCACGATGTATAATAGCATGGATATAATCTGGGTGTTAGTATTTCAAAATACTGTAGTCGTACAAACTAAATATCATACGAAAACACACAAAAAAACAGTGGACAATGATTAATAAGAAGAGGGGAAAAATTTCTCGAAATATCAGATATTTATATTGAGGAAGTGGGTGTAAAATCTTCCCCTTCTCCCTCTCATTCCCCTCTGTGACTCTCTTTACCCTCCTCCCTCCCTCCTGCTGTTTTCCCTCACGAGTCTACAAAGAGAAAAGCGGAAGGAGGGGAGAAGAGAGAAAAACGGGGATAGGGGAGGAAGCCCCAGAAGGCGTGAGGGGAGGGTGGTAGAGGCAGGAAAGAGGGGAGACGAAAAAGGAGAAAAGAGGGGAGACGAATAAGGGACGAAGGGGAAGAGAAGGATACAAATGAGCGGGCAGAGGAGAAATGGCTGCGAGAACAGAGGGAAAAAGACGGAATGAAAAGAAAATTTTATCATTATTCTGCAGGTATTGTTATTGATACTTTTAGTATCATTGATACTTTTAGTATCATTGATACTTTTAGTATCATTGATACTTTTAGTATCATTGATACTTTTAGTATCATTATTGATATGTTTATTAGTGATATTTTATTAGTGATATTTTATTAGTGATATTTTATTAGTAATATATTTTTATTATTGAAGTGTTAAATTAGTATGGGTTACACAGAGTCCAAATGACTAACTAGACGAACTAAGGACACTATCACTAACGAATAACTAACACAAATGAAACACTAGCACTAACCAGACACTAGTACTAAGCAGGTCCTGACTAACGAGAATCTACACTGGTACTAGTGAGTCAACATCAGCACTAACGATAGTCGACGCAGGCACTAACGAAACTAAACACTAGAACTAACGAGATTCAACTCTGGCACTAACGAGACACTAACGACAGCACGACGTGGTACACACTCGCTGATGACGAGAAATTAATCTCTCCTCCTTTTAATTTCAATTAATGGAGTTCAGATTGCAGAGGATCGACACACTCGCTTTCCAGGACCAAATGTCAACATTCACTTATTGCACATCAGCCAAGCTGGAATTACACACGAATTATACACGAATTATGAATGAATTATAAACGAATTTTGTACTAGTTATAAAATTTTATCGAATTCTATACGAATAAATTCCACTCATTCTTCCGTTTCTCTTAAGGGATTAGGGATGCTGCCTTGATGCTTTTGATCCTACAAAAATGAAGCTATTCTTCTCTTCCTTGGAATAAACTCGATTACCTCCCAAACCCGAGGTACTGTGTTACCCCAACGGGTTTAGCAATTCCCCCACGAATAAAATAACAATATGCTTCTATTTGTTTTGTATGATATATATATATATATATATATATATATATATATATATATATATATATATATATATATATTATATATATATGTGTGTGTGTGTGTGTGTGTGTGTGTGTGTGTGTGTGTGTGTGTGTGTGTTGAGACGAAGAGCTAACACCACAGAATCTCTCTTCCTCAGACCCTTCGTCAAAGCACACGCTTCTCTTCACCCTCGCCCAGTGTGTCTCTCAAATACTCATCGTCTCCCTGTTCTCAAAAAATCTCTCTTACTATCGCCCTCTGGAAAGATCACTCTTCCCAAAACCTCTCCAATCGCGTTTCATAACCACTTTAACCCTACCTTAACAGCCCCATCTGGAGTCTCTTCCACTACCCAGTAATCTCTCAACCCAATCCATAAACTCTTTCCCCACCTTTCCTCCGGTCTCTTCAACCATTCTTCTAACATCTCTTATCACACTCCATAACATTTTTTTTTTTGGGCAGACCAAGCAGTAATCTCCATGCAGTAGGCTGAAGGGGGAGTTGTAAGTCCCCTCTAAGCTCTGAGTGAGGGGAAGATGAGGAGAGGGTAAATAGGGGTGAGAAAGAGGGGAGAATGGGAGGCAGGAAAGGTAGGAATGAAATGGGAGAGGAAGTGAAAGAGTAAAGAGTGAGATAAGAGTGGAAGGTGGATATAATGGAGGGAGGAATTGAAGGAGACAAGGAGAGGGATAGGCAATAACACATAACCGATGGAGAAGTCAGCGGAAAAGGTGATAAATGGAAACTCCTAATAAAAACACAAATGTGAGAGAGAGAGAGAGAGAGAGGAGAGAGAGAGAGAGAGAGAGAGAGAGAGAGAGAGAGAAGGCCCAATAACACAACGATGTCAATAGGTTAAATAGGGAAAAAAAATACGAAAGTACACATTCAATATTCTAACAAGACACCGAGTGGCTTTAAAAAAAAGTCCGGTCTAAGTCAAGTAAAAAGTTCAGTGCCCCAAGGCACGGTCTTGGCACCTTTAGCGTTTCTCATCCTCATAGCAGTCCTAGATAATAACATTAGCCACAGCTTCGTATCATCCTTTGCTGACGATGTCAAAACAAGCATGACAGTCGCCTCAGTAGAAGACACGGAAAAATTGCAAGGAAATATCAACCAAGTCTTACAGCAGGCAGGATTTATTGAACTAACTTATTACTAGCCAGGTGTCCAGGGGTATGGGAGTGAAAATTTGTGTATGCAATAATTTCGCAAAAATCATTCTGAACCTAATGGAAAAAAAATATATTTCATTGTGTTTGTTTATTATTAAATTATTGTAAAGTTATCTAAAATATATTTAGTTGGATTAGGCTAAATTAAATTGCGCTTGTTATAACAAGGTTACGTAAGTTTTCTAAGGTTCTTTTGGAACAAAATTATTAATTTTACATTAACATAAATGAAAAAAATATATCCTTAAACGTATAACAGAAAATATTAGAAAGGACTTAATTTTAAACGAGTTAACTGACCAGGTTTACCTATTCAGAACGACATATATAAAGTTTTATATTTCACTAAGTCCCCCCCCCAAAAAAAAAAAAAAAAACTTACATAGAGATGTTTCCAGGACCTGGAGTCTACCTGGAGGGTTTTCCGGGGGTCAACGCCCCCGCGGCCCGCTCCACGACCAGGCCTCCCGATCTAACCTAAATACATTCCATTCCCCAGGCGTTGTCTAACCTCTAGGGGGGGAACACTTCCCATGAAGATAAGAAAATTATACTCTCATATCTCTCTTAATCACACAAGGTGGGCTTTTGTTCCCCCTCTATCTCTGCTGTTTTTATCGTATCCTATTTCTTCTCCTTGTTTTTTGTTTATTTTTTTTTGTTTTATGCCTCTCCTCCTACATTATTATGCATTCACAAATTCATAAACTATTATTCTTTTTTATCCTGTACTTCCTTCGTCACTTAAATGCTTTATTTTCTGTCTTCTTTCATCGCCCTCATATAAAGCTTAAACAGGAGCAAGATAACGAAATCTTGCAATCATTTCATAAGCTTAGAGGTGATATATTACTTAACTCCTTTCATAATCCAGGGGTAAGGATAGCTTTTAACTTCATTGGATCAAAAGCCCTTCGCTGTCATCAACCTCTCCCTTTTCAAGGGAGAGATGAGAATGAAATGAAAAGACCTAGAAAGAAAAAAAATATGGTAAAAAAAAAAAAGAATGAGAAAAATATTAAACGAGGCAACAGAGGAAAACCTAATAGATGAGAGGAAGATAAGGAAGACAAAGATAAGGAAGACAAAGGAAGCTAAAGGGGAGAGAGAGGAAAAAAGAGGGAGAGAGGCCCCTTGTCTCTAATGCTCTACAGCAGACAGGCAAGAGCTCACTGTACCTCCAACAATAATAATAAAAATTATAAGCAAACAGAAATTCCCATTAGTGAAAAAGCCAACAATTTCTCCTACGAATTTTTTCTCTATTTCTCGCATATGTTCATTTTTAATTTTAAAACAAACTGAACGGGTTCAGCATTTAGAGAATAAAATAATAATAATAATAATAACTGAAAAAGACTTAGAAGTCATGAAAAACAGAAATGTGATGCCATAACAACAGAGTCTAAGCGTACATAATAAGGCTAACAGATTAATTTGCTACGTGCTAGAAGTCTTAACAACAGGAGTCCGGAGGTTATTCTACAGCTCTGTACATCATTAGTAATGCCTCGCTTAGATTATGCTGCTCAGTTCTGACCTCCATTCTCATTCTTTCTCTCTCTCTCTTTCCTCTCTCTCTCTCTCTCTCTTTCCTCTCTCTCTTTCCTCTCTCTCTCTCTTTCCTCTATCTCTCTCTCTTTCCTCTTTTCTCTCTCTCTTTCCTCTATTTCTCTCTCTCTTTCCTCTATCTCTCTCTCTTTCCTCTATCTCTCTCTCTTTCCTCTATCTCTCTCTCTTTCCTCTATCTCTCTCTCTTTCCTCTATCTCTCTCTCTTTCCTCTATCTCTCTCTCTTTCCTCTATCTCTCTCTCTTTCCTCTATCTCTCTCTCTTTCCTCTATCTCTCTCTCTTTCCTCTATCTCTCTCTCTTTCCTCTATCTCTCTCTCTTTCCTCTATCTCTCTCTCTTTCCTCTCTCTTTCCTCTCTCTTTCCTCTCTCTTTTCTCTCTCTTTTCTCTCTCTTTTCTCTCTCTTTTCTCTCTCTTTTCTCTCTCTTTTCTCTCTCTTTTCTCTCTCTTTTCTCTCTCTTTTCTCTCTCTTTTCTCTCTCTTTTCTCTCTCTTTTCTCTCTCTTTTCTCTCTCTTTTCTCTCTCTTTTCTCTCTCTTTTCTCTCTCTTTCTCTCTCTTTTCTCTCTCTTTCTCTCTCTTTCCTCTCTCTTTCCTCTCTCTTTCCTCTCTCTTTCCTCTCTCTTTCCTCTCTCTTTCCTCTCTCTTTCCTCTCTCTCTTTCCTCTCTCTCTTTCTCTCTCTTTCCTCTCTCTCTTTCCTCTCTCTTTCCTCTCTCTCTTTCCTCTCTCTCTTTCCTCTCTCTCTTTCCTCTCTCTCTTTCCTCTCTCTCTTTCCTCTCTCTCTTTCCTCTCTCTCTTTCCTCTCTCTCTTTCCTCTTTCTCTCTCCCTCCCTTCTTATCAATATGGAAATGTCTTGGTGTCGCAGGGGAGCCCGAGATGCCAGAGAGTTTCAGCTAAGGCCGGAGGGAGGGAGAAGAGGGTGAGTAGTGCGAGGGAGAAGAGGGTGAGTAGTGCGAGGCAGAAAGGTTAAAGTTGTTGTGAAAAGATAATGTTAAATGGGGAATTGAGCAAAGACAGAAGAATATCGATTAGTTACGAAAAGGGTAAAAAGATAAATACTAGCTAGAGGCAGGTTAGAATGAGCATGGGAAAGGGAAAAGGGAAATAAGAAGGTGAGATGAAGGAGATTAAACAGTGTGTCATAGACATGGAGAAAGTGAAGGTGAAGAGGGAGAGAGATAGCGAATCTTGTTGTGGATAAGACAGTGAGAAAGCTTAAACGCTACCCCAAAAAAAAAAAAAAAAGGAAATCAATAGTTAGGATAAACACCTTCGGATTGTTATATTACTAACAGTACCTGTTAATCATTAATCAAACTAAAAGTAACCCCGAGCAGACTTGTTCTTGCACATATACACACAGAACTTCACAGACGAACATGTCTGTATACGCCAAATATCGCAGTTGATCAACTGGACAACGAAAAGATATGAAAATGCAGATGAATGTTTAAAAAATCGCTAAAGCTGGATAAAAAAAAAAACGGAGTTGGTGGCAGAAGACTTCGTAACTCATTTGAATATGACGAATGAGCAGGCAAGAAGATGACTTTGCAATGACTGTTTTCACGTTTAATAATGCGGCTTCAAGCCAGATATTACACACGAACGTCGGCTCAGAGATGAGCTCATTCTCACAAGAGCCGGAATGAAATTGCATTTTTTTTTAACTTTCTTCCGTGAAAATTAGCTATTTATATTTACTTAGAATATCAGGTGCCATAAGAATTTACGGGGACTTCATGCAGCCAGGTTTATGTTCCCGACTGATGAATGTGATGCGGAAAATCTATGTCCGACTATCAATCACATAATTTTTCCAATATTCCGAGAGAGACACCACTATCCACGTGTCCTAAGTCTCTGCCTTCCCAGCCTAACCCCAGCATCCATCTATCCCTTAAACAAGACTCCTCTCAAAAATTACAAGGAATAAAGTTAACACAGTTGGTAATGGGAATATTAGATAACCATTTTATTGTTGGTTTCAGGAATTTTTTAAAGCATGATTTCGGACGCCGTCAAATGTTATCTAAATTGCAAATCAGGCTGGCGGATCTCTAGGGTAGTGATGTAATCTAGGCGATGCGTATTAGCGTAGGGAGGGTTAGTTATGATGCCAGAGCCTAAGGGTCATACGCCTACTGAGCCCCCTACGTGGGTGCTCGTGGCTTGGTTGGTAGCGTCCTCACCTCACACACACAGAGTCCGGGATTGATGTCCGGCACAGGTGAGGCGCTGGGTATGTTTTTCTTACACCTGCTGCCCATGTTCACCTACGTACTTGTAGAAATAAAGCTCAGGCTGCTGCTGGTGTAGTGAACGTAGTAGAGTCTGTATACAAGACGACGTTTCATCCAAAATAGGTCTTTATCATGTCTAAGGTATAGACTCGAAAAGAACGCGTTTAAGAACTGTCTAGTAAATAGACTGCTACACGAGGCCTGGTCATGGACCGGGTTGCGGGGGTGTTGACCCCCGAATCTCTCCTCCTCCTCCAGGTATACCCGAGTTTTACACAGACTGCTACTGCTAGTGGCGGTCCTGCTTACTGCTGCTTCTGATGTTTTTACTGTTACTCCTTATGCTGTTACTATTGTCACTGGCCAAATTGCTACTGTTCATTCAACGGATGCTAACACTATTGTAATTTCTGCTATGGTAACTGTTAGTGCCTCTGTTGTTACTATTCTACTTCCATTTTTGCATCTCTTAAACTGCTCTTCTGTATTTGGAAAGTTCATGAAATTAAAAAAATATGAATACCTGAAAAAAAGAAAATACATAGCTTGAAAAATCCCAAAATGTTTAAATATGTCTGAAAAATATAAAAATGTCTACAAGAAATATTTGCTTAATAAATAGAAATTTCTTTAAGATTTCCAAACATTTACAAAAATTGGGATAGCATGGCTGAAAATCAAATGAGAAATATGATCTCTAAAAGGGTTAAAACAAATCCTCGGAAATAAAAGACGTATTCACAAAAAAAAATTACAGTATTGAAAAATCCACAGAAATATCTAAAAAAAAATACTAAAATCTGGGAAATCCCCAGAGATAAATGGAAGAAATTTTTAAAAAACTTAAAATTTCGCAGAAATCCCCAGGATTTTTTAAAAAATATATCTAAAAAGAGAAACGAAGAAAAAATGAAAATATATCTAAATTAAAAGAAGTATATAAAGAAATAAGGAAAATATTTGAAAATTCACAAATATTTTAGAATATTTCCCAGAAATATTTAAAAAAATAAACTTAAAAGCCTGAAAATCCCAAGAAAATTCTAGAAGCGACTTAAAAATATGATGGGGTAAAGAAGTCACTATGACAATGAATGTGCAGTGAATGAAAGTGTGCACGTTGAATGTCCTTCATCTTAAGAACAAGTTGGCCTTATAGAGGACAATATTCTTCAAAATTGTCATCAGTACGACATTTAGATCTAAAAAAAATAAAAAAAAGGCACAATACCAAAACGGGAACAATACACGAATACCCCACACGTAGGCGACAAGCTTATGACGACGTTTCGCTCCGACTTGGGTCCATTAACTAGTCACAAGTGTGGCTAGTTAATGGTCTAAGTCTGAGCGAAACGTCGTCATACGTTTCAATCTCCTACGTCAGGGTTATTTGTGCTCTGCATATAAAAAAAACAAATCATTCATTAATGACGTCGCTGATAGGAAAAAAAATGAAACAAAATGATTAAATGTATTCAAACAAATCTACTAATTTGCTAACAGCAAAGAACAACAGCTTAACTAATTAAAAGTTACATAAAAAGCAGCAAGCATGAAACATGCCATAAACTTTTCCTTTTGTGAAGTTAGCTCGTTTTTTTTTTTTTCATTCTGTATGTGTGTGTGTGTTTGTGTGTGTGTGTACTCACTTAATTGTGGTTTCAGGGGTCGATTCATAGCTCCTGGCTCTGCGTCTTCACTGGTCACCACTAGGTTCACTCTCTCCGTGCTCCATGAGTATCATACCTCTTCTTGAAGCTATGTATGGATCCTGCCTCCACTTCATCACTTTCCAGACTATTCTACTTCCTGACAACTCTATGACTGAAGAAATACTTCCTAACATCCCTGTGACTCATCCGAGTCTTCAGCTTTCAATTATGACCCCTTGTTGGTGTGTCCCATCTCTGGAACATCCTGTCCCTGTCCACCTTGTCAATTCCTCTCCGTATTTCAATTGCCGTTATCATGTCCCCCTATCCCTCCTGTCCTTCAGTGTTGTTAGGTCGATTTCCCTTAACCTTTCCTCGTAGGTCATGCCCTTTAGCTTCATGACTAGTCTTGTTGCAAATCTTTGCACTTTCTCTAATTTCTTGACGGGCTTGACCAGGTGTGGGTTCCAAACTGGTGCTGCATACTCCAATATGAGCCTGAAGTACACGGTATACAGAGTTTTGAACGATTCCTTATTGAGGTATCAAAACTCTATTCTTAGGCTTGCCAGGCGCCCATATGCTGCAGCAGTTATTTAGTTGATGTGCGCCTCAGGAGATGTGCTTGGTATTATACTCATCCCAAGATCCTTTTTCTTGAGTGAGGTTTGCAGTCTTTGGCCCTGTAACCTGTACTCTGTCTGCGGTCTTTTTTGCCTTTACTCAATCTTCGTGACTTTGCACTTGGCGGAGTTAAACTCCAGGAGCCAGTTGCTGGACCAGGCTTGCATCATGTCCAGATTCCTTTGTAGTCCTGCCTAATCCTCATCCAATTGAATTATCCTCATTAGCTTCACATCGTCTGCAAACAGGGACACTTCTGAGTCTACCCCTTACGCCATGTCATTCACATATATCAGAAACAGTACTGATCCTAGGACTGACTCCTGTGGAACCCAACTCGTCACAGGTGCGCACTCTGACACCTCGTCACGTACCATGATTCGTTGTTTCCTTCCTGTCAGGTATTCTCTGATCCACTGCAGTGTCTTTCCTGTTTTACATGTCTGATCCTCTAGCTTTTGCACTAATTTCTTGTGTGGAACGGTGTCGTAAGCCTTCTTACAGTCTACGAAAATGCAGTCTACCCACTCCTCTCTCTCTCTCTCTCTCTCTCTCTCTCTCTCTCTCTCTCTCTCTCTCTCTTGTCTTTTGTGTATGTGTGTATGTGTGTATGTGAGTGTCAGACAGTCTCTCTCTGTCAGTCTCTCTCTGTCAGTCTCTCTCTGTCAGTCTCTCTCTCTCTCTCTCTCTCTCTCTCCCCGTGTGGCCCCACCCACCGCCGCGACAAACAATCTAATTGGTCAAGCCATAAATCACTATCAACCAATCAAGTGTGACCCGCCTGGTGCTGCCCAGATTAATGGCTGACCCGAATGATCTCTCTCATATGAAATTCCGATTTACTCAATAAAGAAATACAAACGGAGTGTTTTGCCCGGTGTGCGCTCTAATTTATTGCATTATTCACCCAATAATGGTCGCTTGAAGACCTCTCTCTCTAATAAGTGTGTGTGTGTTTGTGTGTGTGTGTGTGTGCGCAAGTGCGCGTTTTTGTGTTTATATTTTTGTCTACAAAACTGAAAGGCAAAATCATGTTAGTTTTGCTTTTACAAGCACTAATGAACGTGCAATTGTACGTCTCAGTGAGTTAGGCCAACAAGAGATCCCTCCAGCCACAAAGCCTGGCTGGAAAATATATACAGATAGCTTCCTAGTATGATCCAACAAACCTGTAGTTTTCTGTTATATTCTCACCCCTTTCCTCTCCTCTCAGCTCCCTTCCTCCTTTCATCCCTTTCTCCCTTCTCTCATCTCTCTTTCAACTCCTCTCTTTTCCTCTCATCACCTCTTTTCCTCTCATCACCTCTTTTCCTCTCCTCTATCTTTGTTTTTCTCCTCATTTCCTTCATTTCCCTCTACTCACCCCTTCTTTCTCCCTCTCCTCACCCTCCCTCACCTCTCATCACTCTCCCCTCTCCTTGTCAAACCAGAGAGTGAGATATCATCACCTCACCTTTGACAGAACTTTGCACCATTGAAACTACATTGAAAAAATGCTGAACAAATATTCAATGGAAAATATTTATCACACTAATAATGAAAGAGGAATACACAAAAATACTAGTAAAGTACCACTTACACAAAGTTACTGGGAGGGGAAAATTATCAATCTATGGGGGATCTATTACAATGGTCAATTTCACCAGTGAAACACACACTTTTAACATGTTTGACCATTACAGTTCATTTATAAACGTCTATTCGTCTACTGAGCCACCTATGGCCAAGGCTCGGTGTCTTTTGTTGTATGGCCAAATTGCTTTCCCCTCATAATGAAGGAACAAGGTGTTAATGTACTACCCCATTACATTCCCTGTCACGTAGAGAGGTAGGGGGAAAGCAGCATCACGTCCTCATTACCCCTCACTCATGACGAATATCATCTCTCATCATAACCTCATGAACTGGTATCTTCCATTTCGATACATGAATTAATATGACCTTGACCAGAAAAGGAACTACCACAAGCACAGCTACCACCAACACCAACAACCAGTTGCTCTTCTCCCAAAAGTAGCCACTAACACTTGAAGCAACGGTAACAGCAGCAACAACAACAGTAGGACTACCCTTGGAAATAACAGTAGCAATAGCAGTAGCATCAAGAGCAACAGCAAGAAAAGTAACATCAGTGGCCATATCCTCGAAAGCAGAAGTAAACAGCAGCACAAACAACAAAAGCAGGAACAACATAAATAACAACAACATAAACAGAAACAAAAGCAACAGAAACAACAACAGTGGCACTTGGTCATGACAGGTGTCAGGACCGCCTCTGTTCCCTGGCACTAACGAATGAGTGGAGATAAGGCCCGCTATCTGAATGTCAGTTTTTGCACATTAGGTGATGAAGGCGATACCGTAGCAGCAGCAACAGCAGCAGCAGAAGGCTTCCGGGACACCATCTAGTGGAGGGAAGAGGGAGATGGTACAAGGTGGATGGGAGGAGGTGATACAAGGTGGATGGAAGAGGGAGGGGGAGGTGGTACAAGGTGGATGGAAGAGGGATTGGGAGGTGGTACAAGGTGGATGGAAGAGGGAGGGGGAGGTGGTACAAGGTGGATGGAAGAGGGATTGGGAGGTGGTACAAGGTGGATGGAAGAGGGAGGGGAGGTGGTACAAGGTGGATGGAAGAGGGAGGGGAGGTGGTACAAGGTGGATGGAAGAGGGAGGGGAGGTGGTACAAGGTGGATGGAAGAGGGAGGGGAGGTGGTACAAGGTGGATGGAAGAGGGAGGGGAGGTGGTACAAGGTGGATGGAAGAGGGAGGAGGAGGTTGTACAAGGTGGATGGAAGAGGGAGGGGGAGGTGGTACAAGGTGGATGGAAGAGGGAGGGGGAGGTTGTACAAGGTGGATGGAAGAGGGAGGGGGAGGGGGAGGTGGTACAAGGTGGATGGAAGAAGGAGGGGGAGGTGGTACAAGGTGGATGGAAGAGGGAGGGGGAGGTGGTACAAGGTGGATGGAAGAGGGAGGGGGAGGTGGCACAAGGTGGATGGAAGAGGGAGGGGGAGGTGGTACAAGGCTGGAGGAGAAGGTGGTGGAAGGGAGGGGAAGCAAGGTAGAGGGAAGGTGGTACTAGTGGGAGGGAAGAAGGCAGATGGTACTAGGTGGAGGGGAAGGGGAATTTGGTAATAGGAGGGGAGGATGGTACTAAGTGATGGAAGGAAAAAGCTCTAACAGAACTCATGGGAAGGGGCAGCAAGGTTGGAAGGGAGGGGAAGTTCGCGGTGGAGTCGGTAAAAGGTTCTAGATATGTTACGATAAAACAAAGTACACGAACAGTGTGTAGCTACCCTATGATATGTTAGTCATATAGTGGGAAGAAAAGCTAGCTTGTGTTTCCCTGACATATCTCAACACTCAGGATGGATTGCATACATGAAGTAATGAAATGGATCTGCCTCAGTTGGGAGACTTCGGTTGGGCGTCGAGGATATAGTCAAGATTCCACTATGGGTTCAGTAGCTACGCAGCTTCAGAAGTTTTCCTACAGACCAGCTAAAGTTGCTCCCATTTTTGGAATTACTTTATCCCAGGATTAGCTATGTTCGCACGGGTAAAATGGAAACTATAGATTACATATTAACTATTTATGGAGATTCAGAGAGGTGGGAGGATGTAGATGAAAATGAGTGAGAAGCGAGACGGTTACAACAAATTATGAGGGCATGAAGGTGTAGAAGAGAGCGAAAGGGCTGAGGGGAAATAGAAGAAGTGGATAGTGGATGAGAGGAAGAAATGGGATGAGGAGAGGAGGAAATAAGAGGTGAACGAAAGGAAGAGCAAAGACGATGCAAGAGGGAGTGAGGAGAGAGAGATTTGAAAATGAGCAAGTGTTCTTTACTTGCAAATTATCTTTGACAAATCATTTAACATTAACTTGTAACATTACGAATCAACCCCGATTCTTGTTGCACCACACAAGAGATAAAATAATATACAACTCATACGCCAACAAAAACAGCCGGAGCACCAAATAGTTGCTAAGATCAATAAGAAGACAACTCATCAACAGACCATCCAGACAGCTAGACGAGGATAACAGTTATTTCATAAATAACAGTATTATTGAGGGTTGTAAAACTTGCAAGAAAATATGCAAAAATTTTTCTTTTATGTGAATGACTTAAGCCACAAATCAATAGACAAGGAGAGCTGGAACCACCATGGACGACCATACACGAAGAGTTAGAGACGACCATAAGAAACATTGCGTCCCATCACGTCCAGTTCACAAGAATTACAAATAACAGTAATATTAAAATTATAATTTCATAATATTGATATAATAAGACAATTATTTCAGTCAGTACTTCAAATTAATAAGCTTTTTTATTTTTGTAATACTACAATTGTGTAAGTTTTTTTGCAGGGTCGAATCTCAGCGCCTGGCCTTGTCTCTTAAATTACAATCGCCGGCATTATTGGTTCCTGGTCTCATGTACCCTATCATACCTACTCTTAGAACTGTGTATTCAGTTTGCCTCAACTGGTTCATTCCATTTATTTACCACCCTGTGTACTCACGTATATGTGGTTGCAGGGGTCGATTCACAGCTCCTTGGTGTGAATCGACCCCTGCATGAACAAACATTTATTTACAAGTCTATTATATATCAAGCCCTTACCTTAAGAACACAAACTCAAACACATAAACACACTCCCGCGTTTGTTGCATAGACAAAAAAAACTTTTGGAAAAAATACACTTACCTAATTATTAGATGCCAGATGCCGGGGCTTTCAATTTGCGGGACACGTCGAGGGTAATACATCAATGTCGAAGGTGGCACCGTGTGTGTGTGTGTGAGCCCGCTCCCTATGTATGTTGTGCTTTGTTGCTGTCAGGCAGTGTGTGTGTGTGTGTGTGTGTACACTCATCCCTAGTCACACATGCCTACATACATACACACACACATCCAACACACACACACACACATCCAACACACACACACACATCCAACACACACACATCCAACTAGCACACACACACACATCCAACTAACACACACACATCCAACTAACACACACACACACATCCAACTAACACACACACACACATCCAACTAACACACACACACACACACACACACATCCAACTAACACACACACACACACACATCCAACTAACACACACACAAACACACATCCAACTAACACACACACAAACACACATACATCCAACTAACACACACACACACATCCAACACACACACACACACACACACACACACACACATCCAACTAACACACACACACACACACACACCAACTAACACACAACACATCCAACTAACACACACACATCCAACACACACACACACATATCCAACTAACACGCACACACATCCAACACACACACACATCCAACACACACACAACCCCCACTCACACATACCCATACCCACACACACCTAAACCCCCCCACCCTTCCATCCTCACAGTATTGAGGGAGGGGGAGGGGTGGTTGCCACGCAACATGTAATGATATGAAGACAAAATATACGATAATGAAGAATGGCCCAAACAAAGGTGTTTAACTTTAAAATGTCTCTCTCGGGCATAAAGATACAACGTGAAGACCAAACTTTCATTTAAGCCACGTTTCGCTCAGGGAAAGCTATATCAGATCAATATATTTTTCATTACGAACTACATAAATTTTGCCGCAGAGGGAAAAAGGGAAATGTAGTAGAATAGTTTGTTGCTAACACTGACGTTTGAGTGTGAAGCATGGGATTTAAATGTTGCACTGAGGAGGAGTCTAGAGGCAGTGGAGATATCGTGTTTGAGAGCAATGTGCAGTGGTAAATTATGCAGAATATTCCAAACATGAAGATTAAAAGGTGTGGGGTTACCTAAAATATTATTCAGAGGTCAGTGGTGGGGTTGTTGAGGTGGTTTGGATATTTAGAGAGGGTGGAGCAAAATAGGATGACTAGGATATATACATCTGCGGTAGAGAGGAGAGGTAGGGGGTTGACCCAGGAAGTTTTGGAGGGAGGGGATGGGAGGTTTTGAGAGATAGGTGTAATTTTAGACTTCTTGTGGGGGCATGTTAGGTGTGAGGGAAGGCGAGTGGTTCCATGATCTGATGTGCTGTAGAAATGTGAGCCAAGTAACATGTATGAAGGGATTCAGGACAAACGGTTAGCAAGACTTGAGTCCTTAAGGTGTGTAGTACAGTGCCTACGCTCTTAAGGAGGGGTGGGTATTTTGCAGTTCGGAGGGTCATCCGAGCTGTAATGTCAGCACGCTTCTGGGAAAACAGTGATTGAGTGAATGACTGTGAAAGTGTTTCGCCTCTATTGGATCTCCATACATCGATGGGAGATTTTTTTTTTCTGCTCTGATTTGTTTTCATTGTACAAGAAACATTTTTAGATTTCTAGTTCTAAATTCATTATTCACGAGAATTATAATAAACTGTCATAAATCCTGACTGCATCTCTCCCTTTCTACTACTGAAAACTTTTCTCTAAACCAAAATATTGTCGCCGCTCTTCCTAAACGTTGAATGATCCCTATAGGCTGAGACTTTACCCAGTAAAACAATACTAATAAAAACAAGGCAAGCTAATCTTTTAATAACTTTTTAAACTGCGCTTTCCTAAATTGTTCTTATTATAAAACGTCAAGCTTATTGCAATAACGTAATTTTTCATTGTCTGAGTACATTTACGTTCAATACCGAGAATTTAAACAAGATTTTATTGAAGAAATGAGAAACATCATAGACTTCTCTCCTCGACAGTCTTTCACTAAATAAGGTGACAGTGTCACTATGAGGCTTGTCACTCAAGCTTGTCACCAGTATAGACAATATATTATAAATTTCTAATATTTTTTTTTTTGATAATGAATTCTCATTACTAAGTGAACAACATTCTATTAACTAAGTTATTCTGATTAACTCTTACCTTTATTAAATTTTCTTCCCGATGTTACTTGCAGTTGCTTTCTGGTTTCTTTATATCCGATCGAGTTTCTTAACAGCCTATGAACTATGCGTGAGTTATTAAGGAACAGTTTCCCTTGACACTGGTATCAAGAAGGTTCTCGGTATATCTTCACTAATAAAACACATATCTCGCCGGATATACAATGAACTCGTTCTCAAATGCACAGCACGTAAGTATTTACATTTGTCTAATGGATGATATTCTTGTAAATCAATACGAAATGAAGATACAGAGCTGAGAATGGATGAGCTGTGTCAGGAGACACTGTTGTTGTCTGGCTGGCAATCCACCAATAAAAACCCTCGCCGTGTATTCTTACATTGGCAAATCATGATCCACCTCATTAGGAGAGCTCTTTGAATAAACTATGAGTCTTTATGTCACAAGATTTTGTCACACAAGCTAATTAATCTGTCAGAGAAATAAAATTATTCCTCAACTGTCGCTTTGACGGCCGAATATAAGACAGGAGACGAAACTGGGCGAATTTACATACATTAACATAACCATACAACGAGTTGTGGAGGCGCTAAGGTCAGAGAGTGGTGGTGGTGGTGGTAGTGGTGGTGGTGATTTTAGTAGTAGTGGTGGGGGTGGTGGTGGTGGTAGTGGTGGGGTTGGGGTGGTGGCAGTGGTGGGGGGTGGTGGTAGTGGTGGGGGTGGGGTTGTTGTAGTAGTGGTGGTGGTTGGGGTGGGGGTGGTAGTGGTGGTGGTGGTGCTGGTGGTGGTAGTGGTAGTGGTAGTGGTGGTGGTAGTGGTAATGGTGGTGGTAGTGGTGGTGGTAGTGGCAGTGGTGCTGGTGGTGGTAGTGGTAGTGGTAGTGATGGTGGTAGTGGTAGTGGTGGTGGTGGTGGTGGTGGTGGTAGTGGTGGTAGTGGTAGTGGTAGTGGTAGTGGTGGTGGTTGTGGTGGAAGAATATAGCAACAAAAACCTTGTCTGGCCCCTTGTTTACCTGGAAAAAAAAGGATGTATTTTAACATACGCCCAGGTAGTTATTCATGATAACAAATAGTACGGCACTAATATCTGTATAGGTTAGATCACCTTAAGAAGTCAGTGTGGGCGGGTTAATTCCATACTGGCGTATTTTCTCTTATCAAGGCACCTGTGTGAGGTGAACTTGCTGCTCGCACCCTTGCTTTCTAACACCTTTGTACCTTATCTGTGGTTTTAGCACTGTAGCCAGTTGATGAACTGTCCACTACAACCTGCTTATGAATTTCTCAGTGCAGTCTGTTGATGAGTTGTCCACTGCAATCTGCTGACGAGTTGCCAGTGCAACCAAAGAGGCTATGATGAACACAATAACATAAAAGAATAATCTCATAAAGAGTAATTTCATATTCCACTATCTAACTAAAGGTATATTTTTCCTCAGAGAAAATATAATACTCAAAGATAAAAAAAAAAAGCAATTACTGAACTGACATATTTTTTTTTTTACTCCACGAGATTCCCTTTGCAACAAAATATAAATGGATTCAAGTGATTTTAATGTAAGAGCAGTGTTTGAGAGATGTTCTAATATAACCTGGGAGAACCTGGATGAGGGGAAACACAGCAGGTGATCCCACGTTATGGCGTGAAGACCACGCTGAGAGAGAGACGCAATGCCACAAGACGAAGAGTCGAGTCAGGTGTTGATGAGCTGTGGCGAGCCGTGACTAACACCCTACTCATACCACGGTAACAGAGGCCTGACAACAGATTGCAGGCAAGTCATTGGGCAAACAGCATCTGGAATTAGGAGATAAAGTGTTGTTGTTTTTTCCCCATGTCTTAGAAATTGAGACCTAAGGGAAAGGGGGGATTGAATTATCTACGGGGAAAATTTTGAACAGAATGTTCTTCTCTACGTCCATTCTGTCAATTTATCTCGGTATTTTGTACGTTGTGATCATATCACCTCTGGTGCTTCTGTCATCCAATGTCGTCAAGCTGAGCCTCGTGTGTGTGTGTGTGTGTGTGTGTGTGTGTGTGTGTGTGAAGGAGTTAAGGCTGGTAAATAAGGGTTGGATGGGGAAGATGGGAGAGAAAATCCACAATAATAGAATCGCTGTTTTGAGTCGTCGTGAAAGATGATGGTTATTACCTGGAGTTTACCTGGAGTTACTTCCAGAGGTCACCGCCCCCGCTTCCCGGCACCAGACCAAGCCTACTGGTTGCTGGCCTAATAGATCATGCTGACATCTAATAACACTGAATGTTAAATGTTTGTGTGCTCTCACCTAGTGGCTGCGATCGTCGCCGTGCAGAAGACGATTCCCAGAACCACTAATGCTTCCTAAGCATCCAGTTGTGCCCCTTAGTTCTCGATCCTGTCTTCCAAACACTCTGTCCCTGTCTGCCCTATCAAGTTCTCTGAGTGTCTCCCACATTGTTATTATATCTTCTCGGGTTCTTCTTTTCTCTAAGGGTGTCAGGTAACTTAATTTAGCTTCTCAACCATCTTATTTCCAGGATCGTTCCTGTTGAGAATTTCTGGTCTTTCTCTCGTTTTCATATGTTTGATCAGATATGGGTCCCTGGCAGGGGATGCAAAATTCATGATAGGGAGGGCGTATGTTGCATATAAAGTTCATATTTTTCCCAAGGGTTCCTGAAAGCTGTTCTTAGTTTAGCTAGGGGCGCATGTATTGCTAACGCTTCCCAGCCTACCTAATCCTCTCTATCCTGTTTGATTTCTTAAATTTTCTCATAGAAGTATAGTAGGCTCAAGATAAACCGGCTTTGGTTTATCTTGAACCTTATGTGGTGCTTCGTGACGAAGTCTTTCTCCTCACGTAAGAACCGTTATATCAAAATATAAAAGCGTATCCCAGATACTAGCAATATTCTGTGCATCAAGTACATGTACGTAGTTTCACTGGCCGTTGTGAAACGGGTATATTTCTATGGAATAAAAGGAATCACTGCATTCTTATTGTTGAATGTGGAGAAGCCTGGATGTCGTTGACTGCTGGTAAGCCAGCAGTCAACAAGGCTCCTCTGAGCGGGTCATCATAGGGCCAAAACCCGCACCAGTAGAAAATTTCCCGTTTCTCCTGACAAACAAAATACTATCACCATCTTTGATCGTCCCTTCCATGTCTGTTGATATTGGATTCAGTAACCATGACAACGAGATGCTGGACAGACGCCATTGATCTCCACCTTTACAAGACGTCTTGGCAACCTCTGTCAAGAAAGGCAGGAGGGGTGGGAAGAGAGAGAAGAGCAGGTTGGTGCCAGGAATTGGTGGAGTGTTGTTGGGGGATCCAGGAGAGGAGATGGTGAGAACTAGGGGTGAGGGGGGGGGGAATATATGGTAGATGAGGGACGGAAGGGAATAGGGAAGAGGGCAAAACGAGGCAAATTAGTTGGAAATTTGGAAGAGGAAATGGGTTAGGGATGGGGAGAGATGTGGAAGAAAATAAGAACAATGGGATAGGGATGCAGAATAATTGAGAAGTAATGGGAGATAAATAAACTGGATTAAGAACGATGGGTTGGAATGAAATAGGGTAAATTTGTTGGGAAAAAGTGGTACGTATAAGTAAGATGAGACAAGAATACAGAAACGGTGAGGCAAATAAAGAATTACACATACAAAGAAAACAGTCCAGGAAAAATATTGGATGAAAAAATGAGAGGAAGATAATCATGGGAAATAGATAGGGTTGGTGATGGAGATGTAGAAAAAGGCATATAATAACGTGTGAGGAGAAAAAGCTGAGAGATAAATGGGTGTAAGTAGGGGCTTTATAACACTAAAGAACTGTGTAGTATCAAAATTCAAAATGGATTTTTACTATTAGAATGATCTGCTTGCTCTCCACCAAAGCAATATCAAAGGTACTCAGAGTGCATTATGCTTGGAAAAAATTAAAATATCCAACGCCAGATAATCTCATATTTAGATAGGTTACCTGGTAGACTGGGAACATGGTGGCAAAATTAATTATTACAAAAAATTACTTATTCAAGGCTGCATTCTGGCAGCCTGTCTTATAAAACGTTGGGACTTTATATGTTTAAGTTGGATAATATGATGTTGATGAATACCACTGATTGGCAAACATCTTCTAATTTTCTTCTCATTAAGCTCTCAGCTCTCCTCTAATTCCATGTCTTTTAATGGAGTTTAATCTCCTCACGTTCTTTACATTGTACTTATCTTTTGCCCCGATACTTATTATTTATGTTTCTTCCGTGATTGACTTCCAAGGGTGAGTTATTGGTCACACGAAACTCTGAGATTTTCAATAAACAACTGATTTTGTTGATACTTAAATACCTTGCAGAAACTATTTTCCTTTTTTTTTTTTTTTTTAGCTTTGGGTATTCTTTGGATAATGTGATGGTTTTATAATTAGATTTTTTTTTTTTTCAAAATAAATCTACTCACCTATTTGTGGGTCTCAGATTGCGGACTCGAATCTCTGGAGGCCGCTACTGTGTTCATCTCTGTCTTTCCTGCGTGATTCCTATCATACCTATTCTTATAACTGTGTACGGATCCTAATTTTCCACTTCGATTGCCTAGGTCGTTACACTTCCTGAACACTCTAAGGCTAGAGAAGTATTTCATAAAATCCCTGTAATTCATGTGTGTGTTTGAAAATTGTGTACCTCAAGTATCTATTCCTTATGGCAATTGTTCTTTAATCTATTGTAACACTGAAGATGGTGCCTGAGACTCCGAAACGTTAAGTAAAATAAGTGAACAATTGAAACATGACGCTTGACATGGCACGGGAAGCTGTGTATCAATATACATTATAGCAACAGTAAGAGATCTTGGTTGTAGTTTACTTAATTCCCATTATGCGGTAGATGGCACATAAACACATACACAAGAGACAGGTTGATAGATCGACATGCGTTGGACAGAGAAGCAATCAGCAGATTCTGTAAAATCTGAACAACTTAAACAAACAAAAAAAAAATGTTCACTTCTGCTGCATAATTCCTCCATGGTGGATATTGCAATCACTGCAGGAAGTTATTAATAGCGGCGAGACAGGAAATGAACCCTCATTACGGCATGATAATTTTATGACAGTGGCGACTTGAAACCGTATATCATTGGTCTCGATTATCATCAGAACTGTACTCAGTGAATGAGTCCGGGATAGTGAGAGGGAGAGAGAGAGAGAGAGAGAGAGAGAGAGAGAGAGAGAGAGAGAGAGAGAGAGAGAGAGAGAGAGAGAGAGAGAGAGAGAAAGATCTGATGTACGTAATAGCTCTTAGATTATAAATAAAATTAGTAACCCTTAACCTGACCCTTTAAAACGCTGTGTACAAGAAACAAAAACCAGAGAGAGAGAGAGAGAGAGAGAGAGAGAGAGAGAGAGAGAGAGAGAGAGAGATAATCCTACATCTTGTTCATGTGGTGATGCCTCAATTAGGGAAAATTAAGAAATCCATTAACAAAAGGGACGTCGTCTCCTCGAGAGAGAGAGAGAGAGAGAGAGAGAGAGAGAGAGAGAGAGAGAGAGAGAATCTGTGCTAATTATAGACAAAGAGGGATGGGGTAAGAGGGGATCCTGGCAGTATATATCCTGCTCGAGCCTTACCCTGGTCAGCCAGCGTGGTCTCATAAACATGCTCTGTATTACGTGACAGTTAATTCACTCTTGAATCGCAAATGATATGGGTGCGGATTTCGACATTTCCAGGTTTTGTTCAGCCCCGTCGTTGCCACCAGTGTCGCGGGTGATTTCATAAATTTGATTATTTTGCGTATAAATATTTGTTTTATAGGCTTATCTAAACTAATCTTAATTCAAATAAAATAGTACTAAGACTACTTAAAGTGCTCAAAATTGTCGCTGGGGATCGCGCAATAAAATTGACGTAGTGAAACTAGAATGAGTTACAGTGATACTATGACTTTCTATCTCTCCTTCCGAATACGGGAGATGATTATAAGTTTTTGTTTTGTTTACCTGTGCCGGACATAAGTTTGTAATGGTTCAACAGTGAATATTTTGACGCCCAGGTGTGTATAAGAATGACTGATCGTGGAAAAATAAATACATAAGCAGTATAATTATTGGGATCCTTTATTGACAACGTTTCGCCCACGCAGTGGCCTTTATCGAGTCACAAACAGATCTAACTGGATAAAAGATACATGAGTATTTATAGGATTTAGTCAGGTGGAGAATGCTGGATCAGGTGAGAGTTTAAAATCTTGGGTAACTTAAAAAGAGATTGGTTTTAAACTATCACCCTACTTTGAAGACTGTCACATGCAGCATTCTCCACCTGACTAAATCCTATAAATACCCTTGTTTCTTTTATCCAGGTAGATCTGTCTGTGACTAGATAAAGCCCACTGCGTGGGCGAAACGTTGTCAATAAAGAATCACACTATACTGCTTTTGTTTATTTTTCCATTGTGTCGGTATTTTATACCATTTATTTCCAATGACTGATCGTCTCTTCACCTCAACATCACCTTCAGCTCTTTTAGATACAATATCGGAGACATCAGAACCAGTTCTCTTCTTGGTATAGATGTTAGATAATTTGCTAGAGTTAAGGAATGTCGTCAATACGAGAGTCACTAAGGCCACTCTCACCTAGATACTAACACAAAATTAAATAGTGACACACACACACACACACACACACACACACACACACACACACACACACACACACACACAATATATATATATATATATATATATATATATATATATATATATATATATATATATATATATATATATATATATATTTATATATATATGTGTGTGTGTGTGTGTGTAGCACAAGTCATAGCTGTCTTGAGGGATCCCATCCTTAGTAATGATATGTAAGACATTCATCTTTCATTAAGAACTTGGTGAAGAAGTTGTGGGAGAATACACAAGTGTGATTAAGATGGGACTTGGGGCAGAGTGGCACCCTCGCGATGTCTCATTAATAAATTACAACAATGTACACACACACAGTTACCACTCCACCGCCACGGCTACCATTATTACTAAAAATACTATTACTGTTACTACTACTACTACTATTACAATTGCTTCTTCTGGTCTTTCCCTCACTACCTCAACCAGAATCACCACTACAACCACAAGCACCACCACCACTACCATTATCACTATAACGACAACCACCATTCCCACCACCATCTCCCACCGACCACCATGACCACCGTCATTGTAATTCCACCTCTGCTGCAACAAAACCTTTGAAGTTGCCGTAGTTACTGGACGCGAAGTGCCATGTCTGACGATATTCTCATCGCCCAACCGAAGTCTCCCAGCTCTGGTCGGCATAATTCATCAACATATGTATACACTCAACCTGTGTTGTGGTGGAATATGACAGGAGAAACACAGATGGCGTTCATCCTCAAAATAGTTTACAAATTTAGCACAGTGGTGATGCTTCTCAAACCCTCTGTGATTACTACCCTACTCTCTCTCTCTCTCTTTTAAAATTTTCCTCAATCCCTTAAAGTTTTTCTTCCTCCTATTCTATCTTCCTCCCTACTGTTTATTTCCTTCAAACCTACTTCACCGCCTTTTCATCGTCCTTCAATCCTTACATTAGTCTCTCCCTTTCTTCTTCCTCCCTACCCTCGTATCAAGTATGCCTCAATTCCATCTTCCTTTCTACCCTCCCTCCCATCTCCTCCACCTTTCCCAGTCATCCATCGCTCCCCCTCTTCATTCTCTTCCTCATTATTACAAAGTTCACAAGAGAGATAAAAGAACGAAAATCGTAAGGTTAATTTCATACTATTAACCTTGTGAGAAGCTCGTGTATAACCCCCTTACAAATAGTGCAAAACAACATGCCCCCCAAAAATGTAATTTTTATTTTTCAAATATTGGGTTATCAGGTTACCTGTGTACTCACCTATTTGTGGGTGCATGGGTTGATTCACAACTCCTCCGTGTGTGTGTGCACGCGCGCGCTCGTGTAAAATGGGAGTTTACCCCAGTAGATATTATGATTGCAGTTCTTGATATGCTGAAAAAATATTGATCAGTCTAGTGTATATCTAACAGGTAGATCTGTAGTGCTTAGTCCCTACCTGGAGTCTACCTGGAGGGTATTCCGGGGGTCAACGCCCCCGCGGCCCGGTCCATGACCAGGCCTCCCGGTGGATCAGGGCCTGATCAACCACGCTGTAATTAGGTTTCGAGGTTCCTACTTGTCAGTTGTGTATACGTTTGGTTGTACAGGAAATATCAAGAGTTGTATGCTTTCTGTCTGTCTGTCTGTCTGTCCCTCTCTCTCGGTCACACACACACACACACACACACTTTCCTCCACCCCGCCTCCCACTTTATCGGATGATTTATGAAGTTTAATTAAAAATGTATAGAATAATGCGCCCATATTATTCAATGCCCACCGTCGCTTTTGTGCAAGCTTACTGATATATATCTTTCTTGACGCAAAATCGTTAATTAAACTTCCGTGCAGACGAGAAATTATCTCGAACTTTCGTCTGCTTTCAAAACAATTCACACGAAACAAAAAACTTAATACTCTCTCTCTCTCTCTCTCTCTCTCTCTCTCTATATATATATATATATATATATATATATATATATATATGTCGTGCCGAATAGGTAAAATTGGTCAATTAGCAAGAATTCATTTAAAATTAAGTCCTTTCTAAAATTTTCTCTTATACGTTTAACAATAACTTTTTTCATTTATGTTAATATAAAAATTAATAATTTTGTACCAAAAGAACCTTAGAAAACTTACCTAATCTAACTTAATTTAGCCTAATCCAACTAAATATATTTCAGATAAGTTTTCAATAATTTAATAATAATAAACATTATATATATATATATATATATAATATGAGTGTGTGTGTGTGTGTGTGTGTACGTATATATATATTTACATTTATATATATATAGTCTTTCCGTTTTTCATAAGAGCCATCCCAGTGTGCTTGCTCGCCAAAACTTCTTAACCCTCACGCCATTTCGCCGAGGTGTTGGGTTTATTAAGCTTTTCTCGCCGGCTTTCTCCGCTGGCAGCGCTGATTGGTTCTCAACATTTCTTGCAGAAAGAACGGCAACCAATCAAACCTCGGCGCTTTGACGGTGTTGGGGAGTGCATTCCCTGGAACTTCTTTTTTTTTTTGAAGAGGTTCGTCATTGGGTTCCTCTTGGCCACCTGGACTGGTTCGTGAGTGACTCCACTCTTCAAGTTAGACCAAGTTCAGTAGCAAAAATGTTTGAGCAAATAAACAGGAGTTCTCTCGTGGACGTTTTAGCTACTGGTTTCATGTCGTGATTTGACAAATTTTCATCACCCATCATTATTTTCTCTAGTCACCAGTCATCGTTATCTACCCCTCTATTATCACTTCTCGGCTCATCCCCTTTCGCCAGTTCCCCTCGTTGCCTCCCCTTTGCAACTCCCATTGCAACTTCCCCTCGTAAACCATAAAATTATTATAAATAGTTTGATCGTTCAGCACCCTCCCAATATCAGCAGAAATCAAGAGACTGATAAATAGATACGATGAGAGAGTATGTGTGAGTCTAGCCCCATTACACACACACACACACACACACACACACACACACACACACACACACAAAGTGAACAGGAAGAGAATGTGACACAGAAATGTAACACAGCAACAAGAGATTACAACTGAAAGTTGAGAACTCAGATGCGTCACAAAAATGTTATAGAGTTGTCAGGAAGTGGAACAGTCTGGAGAATGATGTAGTGGAGGCAGGATCCATACATAGCTCTAAGAAGAGGTATGATGAAGCTCAAGGAACAGAGAGAGAGTGGACCTAGTAGCGACCAGTGAAGAGGCGGGACCAGGAACTATGAATCGACCCCTGCAACTACAGTTAGGCGAGTACACACACACATACACACAGACACACACACACAGACACACACACAAACACCGCCGAGGCCAGGAGCTATGAATCGACCCCTACCACCACAACTAGCTGAGTACACACACACATACACACACACGAGGAGGAGGAGAAGAAACAGAAGAGAAGGCCACTTTTGAGAGATGCGGAAGCTTAATAACACAGAATGACTCAAGGAAACCAAGCAATATGGCTTATTTCCATTAAGATCTTCAAAGAGCGACCCTCGACATGCAGTTAACTCCTTGAGATCTGTTTACTGCTTGACAGAGTCTGAGACTTTGTGAATAAATAATCTACTATCTTGGTCTCTAGTTTTACCAGAAACATGAAAAATCGGTTATAAATGTTTTTGTGACAAACTGAGGAGACGGACACTATTGTACATTACGGCATTTATTTAATGAAACGTTTATCCAGGAGCTGGCAAACGTTTCGCTGGACTGAAGAAGCCACTTGTGACGATACGTTTCAGTTAATAAGTGACCTGAAGTGTACACAAGTGTCTTTTTCCACAAGAGGAAGATTGTTAGCCAGAACAATTATTAAAAAAAAAATTAATTATTCATTTTACAACTGCCGGTATTGTGAATTTGATTCTTCATATATAATTCATGTTTTTAAAAATCATTCCAGCAAATTACGTTTTGGTACGAAAAAAAAAAAGACGTTCTTAACTGAACAAAGGAGGAGAATAGCGCTACAATCATATTTGAAATTTTTAGTAGGAAACTCTTCAAGGTAATTGTCGTGTCATTAGAGGGATTTAGTTAACATATTCCACTCTAATTGGCATATTTACTTTAAGCAAATTCATGTAAATTGGGAAAATTGAGGGTTTTGCGTTGTCATTGCGGTCAGTGGACTTCTGCCAGACATATTCTAATTGAAGATCTCTGAATATATGTTCCATAATTCAGTGTAGAGGTTGAAGAAAAAAATAACCCTTTTTTTTTTTAGTATGTGTAAATTACACGAGGTAAGTAGTGGCAACGAATGCATAAAGAAGACACGTATATATCGTATGGGGAACGTTTGTTTAGACGTTTCGACCACCATAAGGAACTTCCTCAGTGTGATAGTTGTTTAATATCGAGGTTGCAGAAGCTCTAGAGAGAGAGAGAGAGAGAGAGAGAGAGAGAGAGAGAGAGAGAGAGAGAGAGAGAGAGAGAGAGAGAGAGAGAGAGACTCATTACAGCAAATCTACAAGAGTCCTGACCTCCCATGAACGTTATACCACCGTGAGATCTCCTAGGGGATGGTTTTGTTCCTTCTCTGTTCCTAGGACTAAATAAGCAACTTCCTTTCACAACGCGTCTTCTCCTATCTAAGCAACCGAGATTAACTCTCGCTCCCGGACAAAAATGAAACCGTGAAAGCATGTATAAAAAAGTGGCGCCCATAGACACTGATATTGTGCCTCTTTGTGGGTGTCGTACACCACAGAAAGAACGCCGGTGATTGGTCAGGGGCCGCAGTAAATCAGGCGCACGTCATGTTCTGTGAAAATTACGAGGTCTCAGACCATTCGTCAAAATGTCTGGGTATACCCTCTCTCTGATCCGGTGCCCACATCGCCTAGCCTGGCTAACGGCAGAGGCATTAGGAGCTATTCTGAGCTACCGCAGCACTCACATCCAATCTCTCAATCAAACTTAAGGTAAACATGAGTTGGCCAGGAGGTACTGTGAGGCCCCTGGAGGGTGTTGTCCTCGAGAGAAATATTCAAAGCTCCCGGCTACTCTTCGCTGCCCGGAGATTCGGACGCCTTGAAGCCTTTGACTTAGGGTTCTAACACGGAGGTCTTGGCCTACGTGACGTCAGGGCTTGGCAGTACCATCTGGTAGCTTGGCATCCACCTGAGTGCTGTCTTGGTACCTGCTCAAGGGCACCTACCTCTTCTGCTCTGTTGTTGCTGCTGCTGCTACCTTCCTGCTTCTTACACAGATACAGTATATATATATATATATATATATATATATATATATATATATATATATATATATATATATATATATATATATATATATACTCACGAATTACTCACACTCCCGCTCACTACTCTCCCACCCCCATCCCCCAAGCATCCATGCTGTCCTTCACCCGGTACCCCACAGCTGGCGCCCTCCCACCCACACCATGTCACAAGAAGTGCAGGGTTCCCAGGAATCTCCAGGACAGAGCCAACGCCTTGGAACCCGTCCCCGAGGCATCTGCCAGGTGTGCCTTAGGGAATGTGCACTCAATCCCTCTACTGGCAACATCCGTGCACACAATGGATGTCTAGGCTCCAGGAGGGCTCCAAATGGGAACAGCCAACAGACCCTCCCAGCAGACAGAGCTGACAGCCACCCTGACTTCACCTCTACAGAGGACCTAAAAGCTGCAATCAAATTAACATCCACCAGGACGCTGACAACATCCCCAAAGCAGCTCGCCATGAAGCTGCCAGCAAATTCGCTGACCTCTTGAAGAAAGTCAACGATGCTCCTGCAAACAATGGATCCTGGCACAACCTTCTGCTTTTTGGCAATGCCTGTTTGGCTGTCCCACCAAGGAGGGACAAGTCACTAGCTACATCCGTTATCAGGGCAATAAATGCATTCCCTAGAGATGACAACCTTGTCCATATCCTCCAGGACGTCAAACACCCGCCAGGCAAATGTCAACAACAGGACACCAGACGCCTCAAAAATCAGGGCCCACATTAGCAGAAACATAGAAGAGGGTAATACTATCGGAGCACTGAGGCTTATAACCAGTGAGGATACCATCGCTCCTAAGGATATCATTACAGCACAAGCCCTGAAGGACAAACATCCGCCCAGGGCTCCCAGTACCAACATTGGCCCCCTTGACATTGCAGCAGGTCAAGAACATTTAACCTTACGGGACGCCGATGTGTATAAAGCTGCTATGTCTTTCCCACAGGGCTCAGCAGGAGGTTTCACTGGTTTAAGGCCACAACACTTGAAACAAATGCTCAATCCAGGTCTTGGTGAGGTCTCTGAGAGATTGTTGTCTGAACTCACCAAATTTTCCAATGGGTGCCTGGCTGGTAGTGTCCCACAGACCATTAGACCCCTTTTCTTTGGTGCCTCACTGTGTGCCCTCCGGAAAAAGGATGGAGGAATCAGGCCCATTGCAGTGGGTAACACCCTTCGGCGCCTAGTTGCCAAGGCTGCAGTACGAAGGGTGAGTCAAGATGCTGCCTCAATGTTGAAACCAACTCAGCTCGGTTTTGGTGTTCAACAAGGCTGTGAAGCAGCTGCCCATGCAGCCCAGTATACATCAACAACATGTCCAATGAAAAAGCTTTAATCAAATTGGACTTTGCCAATGCTTTCAACTCAGTCAGAAGGGATGCTGCTCTCCAAGCAGTTTCTAGGCACTTTCCTTCCCTCTATCCCTTCATAGAATCGTGTTATAGTGTGGCTTCTAAACTTTTGTTTGGGGACCATGAAATTGACTCGTGTGAGGGTGTGCAACAGGGGACCCTCTTGCTCCCTTTTATTCTGTCTAGCCATCAAGGATGTCACAGAAGCATTGTCCAGTGAGCTCAATATCTGGTTCTTGGATGACGGCACCCTAGCTGGCACTACACAATCTCTCCTGGGAGACATCAGGAAAATTAAAGATATGGTAGGTAGCCTGGGCCTATCTTTAAACCCCACCAAATGTGAGATAGTTTCCACCAATCCACAGATGATCCAGGACATTAGGGCTGTTTTACCAGGGGCACGAGCCATCGATCCAGCCAACAGCACTCTCCTTGGTGCTCCCTTGGGCCCAATGCCATCGATCTGGTCCTGGAAAAAAATCTCCGACCTCAGGACGATGGAAGGTAGGATGAAAGACATCGATACACATGATGCCTTCTACCTACTCACCAGGTGCCTGTCAATCCCAAAACTTACATACTTCCTGAGATGTTCCCCAGCCTTCAACAGCCCGAAACTCGAGGAATACGACTCTCTCCTCAAGACCATGCTAGAGAGTGTATTGAATCTTTCCCTCGAAGATGGACAGTGGTTGCAAGCCTCACTTCCAGTCAGACTTGGGGGGCTGGGAGTACGCAAATCCTCCCAGATTGCCCTACCAGCCTTCTTATCCTCTTCCATAGCATCAAATGAGCTAATAAAACAAATTCTTCCATACAACCTCAGTGATTCAGCAGGAATACAGGACCCTAGCTACACCAGTGCCATCACTGAATGGGAGACTCTTGCTGCTCCAACACCAAAACCTAGTGAAGAACTGGCCTACAAACAGTCAAGCTGGGACAGCCCCATTGTTGAAAAGATACTTGCCAATATGCTCAGGGCCGTAACATCAGACAGGGAGACTGCCCGTCTCCTAGCCGCGAGTGCACCTCACTCTGGGGACTTCCTCCAAACAGTTCCCATTTCGGCCATGGGAACACGCCTGGACCCTAAGACCCTTCGTATTGCAGTGGCTCTGCGCCTTGCTGCCCCCATTCACACGGAATATACGTGTATTTGCGGCGATGCGCAAGCCGACCAATATGGTCTACATGGTCTTAACTGTTCTAAAACCAAGGGTTGGCATGCAAGGCACAATGAGGTCAACGACATCATAAAGAGAACCCTCACTACAGCTGGATGCCCAGCCGAGAGAGAGCCTCGATCACTAGCAGCCAACAACGCCCACAACCCAGCAAACCGCCCCGACGGGATCACCATCTATCCTTGGAAGAATGGCAAGCTCTTAGCATGGGATTATACCTGCGTGTCGACACTGGCTAACACCTACATCCATCACAGTGTTGGGCGACAGGGAGGAGCTGCTGACCACAGAGAGGAGTACAAGATCGGCAAGTACAGGGACATAAGCCAACAGTATAAATTTGTCCCAGTGGGATCAGAGACCTTGGGAGCGTGGGGAAAAAATGCAACACGTTTCCCTAAAGAGCTGGGTTCCAGACTCATCGACACCACCAGGGACCCAAGGGCAGCCACGTTCATGTTCCAGCGTCTCAGCGTGGCCATCCAGAGGGAAACGCATGCTGCATACTCGGCTCGCGTCCGGCTTCGGAGGAGCTGGAGGAGATTCATAATCTTTGACATATTGTACCATTGTATTCATGTTCATGTTTGTGTGTTTTATAAATGTATTCTGTCTATTAATAAAGCATATATATATATATATATATATATATATATATATATATATATATATATATATATATATACATTCATATATATCTTGAACCATTTAACATTTTGGAGACAAGGTGTAAAATTAGTTCACTCTCCATTAAGGATTCTATGTCGTCAATTAAATGGGATGCGAATGTAATTGGGCAATTGGAAATCTGGCTTCCGTATAGTTGGCAGTATACAACAATTATAATTTTTGTGAGGGGTAATAATGCGAAGAATTACTGTAACCGGAACAGGTGCTATTGTTCAATTATATGAACACGAGAAGATAATTATTAAATATACAGCATCTGTGTAATGTACGGTCTCTTCTCTCTCTCTCTCTCTCTCTCTCTCTCTCCTCTCTCTCTCTCTCTCTCTCTCTCTCTCTCTCTCTACTCACTCTCACTCTCTCTCTCTCTCTCTCTCTGTCCACACTTCTCTCTCTCTACTCCTCTCTCTTCCATGCGACATGTTCCATCATCCTATCACTCTGGATCCCATGGCATGGTTCCATCTATCCTATCACTCTGGATCTCATGGCATGGTTCCATCTATCCTATCACTCTGGATCCCATGGCATGGTTCCATTTATCCTATCACTCTGGATCCCATGGCATGGTTCCATCTATCCTATCACTCTGGATCCCATGGCATGGTTCCATCTATCCTATCACTCTGGATCCCATGGCATGGTTCCATCTATCCTATCACTCTGGATCCCATGGCATGGTTCCATCTATCCTATCACTCTGGATCCCATGGCATGGTTCCATCTATCCTATCACTCTGGATCCCATGGCATGGTTCCATCTATCCTATCACTCTGGATCTCATGGCATGGTTCCATCTATCCTATCACTCTGGATCCTGCATGGCATGGTCTCTCTGTCATCTATCCTATCACTCTGGATCCCATGGCATGGTTCCATCTACTCCATTATCTGGTGTTCACACTGACGGAAATTATGGCTTGGAATCTAAGAGTATGTGCGTGACTCTAAATGGGATTTGAAGTTAATTCTGTTTTCTGGACTCGTCCCATGCTTCTTAATGCTTCCTCCTCCTCTTCCTCTTCGTCTTGTAATTCCTTCTTGTTGGCCTCTCCATCTTCCCTGCTCTCTAGCTCTTCTTCATTCCCATCTTCCTCCTCTTTCTCTTTCTCGCTCCACTTCCTCCTTCTTCCCCTCCGTAATCATTCTATTTCTTACTCTGCTCTTCACCTCCCACTCCTCCCCGCACCTTGACATATTCCACCAGGGCCTCCTCCATACCCACCCCAATAGCACCTCTGATCCTCCCCACCAACACTTTATCCAGATCCCCACACCAACACCTCCTTCAGATCCTCCCCATCAGCACCTTCAGACCACCGCACAACACCTCAGACCCACCCCACCAGCACCTCAGACCCACCCCACCAGTACCTAAGACCCACCCCACCAGTACCTAAGACCCACCCCACCAGCACCTCAGACCCACCCCACCAGCATCTCAGACCCACCCCACCAGCATCTCAGACCCACCCCTTCAGCACCTCAGACCCGCCCCACCAGCATCTTAGACCCACCCCTTCAGCACCTCAGATCCACCCCACCAGTACCTCAGACTCACCCCACCAGCACCTCAGACCCACCCCACCAGCCAGTACCTCAGACCCACCCCACCAGCATCTCAGACCCACCCTACCAGTACCTCAGACCCATCCCACCAGTACCTCGGACCCACCCTACCAGTACCTCAGACCCATCCCACCAGTACCTCCCTACCAGTACCTCAGACCCACCCCACCAGTACCTCAGACCCACCCCACCAGTACCTCAGATCCACCCCACCAGTACCTAAGACCCACCCCACCAGCACCTCAGACACACCCCACCAGCACCTCAGACCCACCCCACCAGCACCTCAGACCCACCCCACCAGCACCTCAGACACACCCCACCAGCACCTCAGACCCACCCCACCAGCACCTCAGACACACCCCACCAGCACCTCAGACCCAACCCACCAGCACCTCAGACCCACCCCACCAGCACCTCAGACCCACCCCACCAGCACCTCAGACCCACCCCACCAGCACCTCAGACCCACCCCACCAGCATCTCAGACACACCCCACCAGCACCTCAGACACCCCACCAGCACCTCAGACACACCCCACCAGCACTTCAGACCCACCCCACCAGCACCTCAGACCCACCCCACCAGCACCTCAGACACACCCCACCAGCACCTCAGACCCACCCCACCAGCACCTCAGACACACCCCACCAGCACTTCAGACCCACCCCACCAGCACTTCTTCCTGGTGTGCATCTTACAGCAGTGGCTGCTGCCTCTGGGACTCCCACACCACCAAATAGAGCGGAGTGTGTGGAGACGCCGGGCAATCTGACGAGCAGCCCTGGGGACTCCGAGCCCAGATTGCTTCAGCGACGGAAATTAGCTAAGGGACAGGCCCTCCGAGGCTCCGTCAGGCTCTACGGAGCTCCACGGAGCCCGCTGTTTCTTGTGTTTCCGGTGTTCTTTGTGTTCCTGGTGTTCCTTGTGTTCACGGCGTTGCTTATAATCTTGGTGCTAGTGTTTCTAGTGGTCCTGGTGTTCCGTGTCATATTAATATTACGAGTGTTTCGTGTGTACCTGGTGTTGCAGGTGCTCCTGGTGCTACGTGCGCTCCGTGATGCTGCTATGACTGCATCTCAACTCCATCCTTCATCTTCTCGAGTTTCTTCCAAAAGTTGGCATTTCATTTTCTTCTTCTTTTCCCTATTTTCTTTTTCTCGTGATCTTTATAACTCCTGTGTTGTTACCTCTTTGTCACCATTTTTTATATATTTTCCTCATTTACGTTCCCACCATCATTTGATTCTTCAGTGTTTTTGAATCATTCTCTTCATTCAGTACCAAAGCCTCTGAAAAGAGAGGACAATAATTTAGCCTATAGGAAAATCTGAGGAAAACATGTAAAGTAAAATAAATTAGTAAAACAACAATATAAATATGAATAAACAAATTTATTGTTGAGAAAATCATTGCAAATGCAACAAAATATTCATTTAAAAATTAGATTCTGCGTCAACCACTGAGATTATGTTTTAATTCCAGAGGTTTTGCAGTCTTTGTGAGAGAAACGTTTTCGTAGCAGAGAATAATGTCAATGTAGTGACGGCTCGAAGTGCGACAGTAGAAACTGATTTAACTTGTGGAAATAAGCATACAAATGGGCATGATTTGATTGATAAATCAACAAATTTTATCGTTGATGCAAGAGTCGACAGTGATAATCACTGTGCTAAGACTATTGTGACGACCTCTGTCTCTCACTTGGCATAATTTAACCCATCAGTCCATAATGTTGTCGTTAGGTTGTCTAATTAGAAAGTCAATTAGGTAATTAGGAAATCTTTCAGTCATCCACTATACTCGGGACTTGAGCGACCTCGCACTCTAATATGAGTGAATCAAGGAACGAGTCGCTTCACACCGCTGTCGTTCACTCACGGAACAACTCAATCAAGGCCTCAGAATAAGTGTTTGCCCTCCAGCGTCACCTTCCACGCTCCCGTCCACTCCCAGTCACGCCTTAGCAAACTCCAACCATGCCCCTACCCACAACCCACTCCCCCGCTCACCCCACTCACCTCTAAGCCAACTCCTGCCATGCTCCCTGATATGCAGCCCATGAATCTATGCCCCCGTTCACTCCAGCTACACCCACCTCCCCATTAAATCCACAGTACCCTCACTCCACCCACGCTTCGACTCGCACCCCGCCCACCTCTACTCCAACAACAACACCTCGTGTTCCTGGTGGCTGTGATAAAGTCAACAATAAACAGTGTTTGTGGTGTCTAACACAGTGAAGACGATCTGCAGTGGCTCCTGGATGAAAGCAGAAGCAACTACCCTCAGACAGCCAGCTTTCAGAATGATTGGTGAACGAGGTTAAGGATGATGACAAGACGACGGGCACTGAAGATGAGGGTGAGGCAGGTGACACTCTGGCCGAGGAGGTATCGACGACAACACAGAAAGAAACTTGTCACATTCACAAAGGTCAACAATGTCGCCAGCCTTGAAGGGGCTGATAGTCTACAGCAGTATTCCAGCCTAGAGAGAACAAGCAATTTAAAGAGAATCATCATGGGCTTGGCATCCCATGTACTATTATTACCTTATTAATTTTATGTTAGTTTTAAGTTTGCCCAAAATGCTTTGCATACAAAGGGGCTCTTGGCATGTACACCCAACTATTATATTCCTTTGTACAAACATGTATCATTGTGAAGGGTTTATTTCTCAGTCCTGGTTCATCTTTAAGCCAAGATGAATCAAGGCTAGCTCCTCCTTAGGAAATTTACAAAAATGGAAAAGATAAATAACAATGAAGATAAGCACTTTATTTAATAGAAAGTTTTATGAAAATAATAAATATTAAACATGAATCTTAAATCCTATCTTAAAGACAAAATGAAAAATAAAATAGATAAATAATACTTGTGAATTCAAAGCTAATTTATACAGATGTTAGTTGGTAGATGAACGTGTTGATGTTCTTGACAGGGAAGCTCTGAATTGTTCCTTGTTTTCTGAACTCCTTGCTGTTGTTGATGAATCAACGGATCTTTCTACAATCACTTGGTTGACGGATGTTTCAAAACCAAGTTGGAACCTCAAATAGTCTTTCCAGTGGTGACCTGTTCTTAGCTCAGTGAAGACGTGTCTAGTGTACTCCCTGTGGACTGAATCAAGATGC
>WNWK01003997.1:136666-150647 GCA_009830355.1 Cherax destructor | reverse complement strand
GGTTCCAGTGTCTTTTCGACATATTCTGCTGGACTGCCCACTCTCCCCAACGAGCACGCAAATTTACCCCAAGACGTCTTCGCTCTGCGGCCCTTTTTTCCTTTCCCTTCTTGAATGGCCCTCCTTTAATCCTGACTCTCTTGTTGATTTTTGAAAAAACGACATCACAAACTTGAAGATTACACCAAAGCCCCTTCCCCAGCCCCTTTTTCCCCTCGATTCTTGCTCCTTTTCCCCCCCTGCACTATCCCCGTCATGTGCACCCAAAACCCTACTAATCCCCCATCCCCCTCTTAAACCCCCCCCCCTGCATCCTCAATAATGCAGCGCTGTATAACCCCTGTGGTTTAGCTTTATTTGATTAAAATAATAATAAAAAAATGTGAGCAATATGATTGAGAATCATTTTCGTTTTTTATTATATTTGGGTAAAATTTCTTTCACTAATCCCTTTTATTAAACTTATCAGTTCCTTTTTTGTGTATAACATACTGATTTAGCCGGATGCAGTCTATTCTGACTGCAAAGCTTCATAAAATAACATGTTGATAAATTAGACACATATGCAACACTTGGGTATCTTTATTGAGGGAAGTTTCGCCACTGTTGGCATTTAAAATCGGGAATTTTCCCCTTGCCCAACCCTTGGGCACGACCTTTTTTCCCGCATTGGACAAATGTCGGTATTGTATACCACTCTTGCCCAAAGGGACACCACCTACGACTTCTGCACCTCCCTGCCTACGGTATATAAGCTGCTTCCTAGCACATATGCTGTATTCTGTTCAAGATTGATGGACTGACAACATCGACTCAAGGTTGAGGGACTGACCACCTCAAACTACTCCTGTTCTTCTGATTCTCCTTTGTATGGACATGAAGCCACTGTGTGGCAAACGTTTCCTCAATAAAGATACCCAAGTGTTGCATATGTGTCTAATTTATCAACTTGTCGGCTCTCTGAACCATTCATTTACATAAAATAACATATATGAAAGTCAAACTCTTTGGCTAAGGAGCAATACAACGTAGATAATAAATTATAATTCTGCGTCCTACTGCTTTCCAGTTGGCACGATGCTGTTGCTCTATGCTGGCCACGACCATCAAAACAACAATGGTCTCCTATATTAGCTTTGTTATTTCTTATAGTTAGGGCATCTACATTGTATATGAATAAATTTCGATGGGGGTGAGGAAGACGAGAGGAAGTGGTTAATTTCCAGGGATGGCCCGGGACCACGAGGGGGGTCTTGGTTTTAAAATTTAACCCAAAGTTAGTCTACTGAGTGGCTCAGCACCGCATCGATTGTACGATTCCTCTCTCCACACTAAACTTGTAGGTCCACTAGGTGCCTCTCTCCACACTAAACTTGTAGGTCACACTAGGTGCCTCTCTCCACACTAAACTTGTAGGTCACACTAGGTGCCCTCTCCCCCTAAAAAATTTTAGGTCCCCGGGGGCCTCTCTCCACACAAAAATTGTAGGTCACACTGGTTCCTCTCCACACAAACTTGTGGTCCCTAGGTTCCTCTCTCCACACAAATTTAGGGCCTAGGTTTCCCTCCCCCTAAACTTGTAGGTCCCTAGGTTCCTCCCCCCACACTAAACTTGAGGTCACACTGGTGCCTCTCCACACTAAAACTTGTAGGTCACACTAGGTTCCTCTCTCCACCTAAACTTGTAGGTCACACTGGGTTCCCTCCTCCACACTAAACTTGTAGGTCCCTAGGTGCCTCTCTCCACACTAAACTTGTGGTCCCCTAGGTTCCCTCTCCACACTAAACTTGTAGGTCACACTGGTCCTCTCTCCACACTAAACTTGTAGGTCACACTGGGTTTCCTCTCTCCACACTAAACTTGTAGGTCACACTAGGTCCTCCCCCACACTAAACTTGTAGGTCACACTAGGTTCCTCTCTCCCCCTAAACTTGTAGGTCACACTAGGTTCTCTCCACACTAAACTTGTGGTCACACTAGGTTCCTCTCTCCACACTAAACTTGTAGGTCCACTAGGTGCCTCTCTCCACACTAAACTTGTAGGTCACACTAGGTTCCTCTCTCCACACTAAACTTGTAGGTCACACTAGGTTCCTCTCTCCACACTAAACTTGTAGGTCACACTAGGTGCCTCTCTCCACACTAAACTTGTAGGTCACACTAGGTTCCTCTCTCCACACTAAACTTGTAGGTCACACTAGGTTCCTCTCTCCACACTAAACTTGTAGGTCACACTAGGTGCCTCTCTCCACACTAAACTTGTAGGTCACACTAGGTTCCTCTCTCCACACTAAACTTGTAGGTCACACTAGGTTCCCTCTCTCCACACTAAACTTTGGTCACACTGGGTTTCCCTCTCCACACTAAACTTGTAGGTCACACTAGGTTCCTCTCTCCACACTAAAGCTTGTAGGTCACACTAGGTGCCTCTCAACTAAACTTGTAGGTCACACTAGGTGCCTCTCTCCACACTAAACTTGTAGGTCACACTAGGTTCCTCTCTCCACACTAAACTTGTAGGTCACACTAAAAGGGTTGGCATTCAATCCGGAAGGTTGGCATGTCGGATGGGCATTGCAGGAAGGTTGGTGAGGATGGGCATTGCAGGAAGGTTCATGCGGATGGGCATTGCAGGAAGGTTGCATGTACAGGATGGGCATTGAAGGTTGGCATGTCAGAGGGTTCAAAGGTTGCATGTACAGGATGGGCATTAGAGGTTGGCATGTACAGGATGGGCATCGAAGGTTGGCATGTGCAGGATGGGCTAGGAAGGTTGTGCAGGATGGGCATCAGGAAGGTTGCATGTACAGATGGGCATTGCAGGAAGGTTGAGTCAGGAGGGCATTGCAGGAAGGTTGCATGTCAGGATGGTTCAGAAGGTTGCATGTCAGGATGGGCATTAAAGGTTGCATGTAGGATGGGCATTCAGAAGTTGGCATGTCAGGATGGGCTACAGGAAGGTTGATGTGCAGGATGGGCATTCAGGAAGGTTGGCATGTACAGATGGGCATTGCAGGAAGGTTGCATGTACACATTGGGCATTGCAGGAAGGTTGGCATGTCAGGATGGGCATTCAGGAAGGTTGGCATGTCAGGATGGGCATTCAGGAAGGTTGGCATGTGCAGGATGGGCATTGCAGGAAGGTTGGCATGTCAGGATGGGCATTGCAGGAAGGTTGGCATGTCAGGATGGGCATTGCAGGAAGGTTGCATGTGCAGGATGGGCATTGGGAAGGTTGGCATGTACAGGATGGGCATTGCAGGAAGGTTGGCATGTACAGGATGGGCATTCAGGAAGGTTGCATGTACAGGATGGGCATTGCAGGAAGGTTGGCATGTACAGGATGGGCATTAAAAGGAAGGTTGGCATGTGCAGGATGGGCATTGCAGGAAGGTTGGCATGTACAGGATGGGCATTGCAGGAAAGTTGGCATGTACAGGATGGGCATTGCAGGAAGGTTGGCATGTGCAGGATGGGCATTGCAGGAAGGTTGGCATGTACAGGATGGGCATTACAGGAAGGTTGGCATGTACAGGATGGGCATTACAGGAAGGTTGGCATGTACAGGATGGGCATTACAGGAAGGTTGGCATGTGCAGGATGGGCATTGCAGGAAGGTTGGCATGTACAGGATGGGCATTGCAGGAAGGTTGGCATGTGCAGGATGGGCATTGCAGGAAGGTTGGCATGTACAGGATGGGCATTGCAGGAAGGTTGGCATGTACAGGATGGGCATTGCAGGAAGGTTGGCATGTGCAGGATGGGCATTGCAGGAAGGTTGGCATGTACAGGATGGGCATTACAAGAAGGTTGGCATGTGCAGGATGGGCATTACAGGAAGGTTGGCATGTGCAGGATGGGCATTGCAGGAAGGTTGGCATGTACACGATGGGCATTGCAGGAAGGTTGGCATGTACACGATGGGCATTGCAGGAAGGTTGGCATGTGCAGGATGGGCATTACAGGAAGGTTGGCATGTGCAGGATGGGCATTACAGGAAGGTTGGCATGTGCAGGATGGGCATTGCAGGAAGGTTGGCATGTACAGGATGGGCATTGCAGGAAGGTTGCATGTACACGATGGGCATTGCAGGAAGGTTGGCATGTGCAGGATGGGCATTGCAGGAAGGTTGGCATGTACAGGATGGGCATTGCAGGAAGGTTGGCATGTACAGGATGGGCATTGCAGGAAGGTTGGCATGTACAGGATGGGCATTGCAGGAAGGTTGGCATGTACAGGATGGGCATTGCAGGAAGGTTGGCATGTGCAGGATGGGCATTGCAGGAAGGTTGGCATGTACAGGATGGGCATTACAGGAAGGTTGGCATGTGCAGGATGGGCATTGCAGGAAGGTTGGCATGTACAGGATGGGCATTGCAGGAAGGTTGGCATGTACAGGATGGGCATTGCAGGAAGGTTGGCATGTGCAGGATGGGCATTGCAGGAAGGTTGGCATGTACAGGATGGGCATTACAGGAAGGTTGGCATGTACAGGATGGGCATTACACGAAGGTTGGCATGTGCAGGATGGGCATTGCAGGAAGGTTGGCATGTGCAGGATGGGCATTGCAGGAAGGTTGGCATGTACAGGATGGGCATTGCAGGAAGGTTGGCATGTGCAGGATGGGCATTGCAGGAAGGTTGGCATGTACAGGATGGGCATTGCAGGAAGGTTGGCATGTGCAGGATGGGCATTGCAGGAAGGTTGGCATGTACAGGATGGGCATTACAGGAAGGTTGGCATGTGCAGGATGGGCATTGCAGGAAGGTTGGCATGTACAGGATGGGCATTGCAGGAAGGTTGGCATGTACAGGATGGGCATTGCAGGAAGGTTGGCATGTGCAGGATGGGCATTGCAGGAAGGTTGGCATGTACAGGATGGGCATTACAGGAAGGTTGGCATGTACAGGATGGGCATTACAGGAAGGTTGGCATGTACAGGATGGGCATTACAGGAAGGTTGGCATGTGCAGGATGGGCATTGCAGGAAGGTTGGCATGTACAGGATGGGCATTGCAGGAAGGTTGGCATGTACAGGATGGGCATTGCAGGAAGGTTGGCATGTGCAGGATGGGCATTGCAGGAAGGTTGGCATGTACAGGATGGGCATTACAAGAAGGTTGGCATGTGCAGGATGGGCATTACAGGAAGGTTGGCATGTGCAGGATGGGCATTGCAGGAAGGTTGGCATGTACACGATGGGCATTGCAGGAAGGTTGGCATGTACACGATGGGCATTGCAAGAAGGTTGGCATGTGCAGGATGGGCATTACAGGAAGGTTGGCATGTGCAGGATGGGCATTACAGGAAGGTTGGCATGTGCAGGATGGGCATTGCAGGAAGGTTGGCATGTACAGGATGGGCATTGCAGGAAGGTTGGCATGTACACGATGGGCATTGCAGGAAGGTTGGCATGTGCAGGATGGGCATTGCAGGAAGGTTGGCATGTACAGGATGGGCATTGCAGGAAGGTTGGCATGTACAGGATGGGCATTACAGGAAGGTTGGCATGTGCAGGATGGGCATTGCAGGAAGGTTGGCATGTACAGGATGGGCATTGCAGGAAGGTTGGCATGTACACGATGGGCATTGCAGGAAGGTTGGCATGTGCAGGATGGGCATTGCAGGAAGGTTGGCATGTACAGGATGGGCATTGCAGGAAGGTTGGCATGTACAGGATGGGCATTACAGGAAGGTTGGCAAGTACAAGATGGGCATTACAGGAAGGTTGGCACGTAAAGGATGGGCATTACAGGAAGGTTTGCATGTACAGGATGGGCATTACAGGTTGGCTAGTGTGTACATGGGCAAAAGAGGTGGTCTGGCTTGCACAGACTGGGCACTATAGGTGGGCTAATGTGTACATGGGCACTAGAGGTTTGGTATGTACAGGGTGGCTTCAAGAGGACTGGTGAATACTACAGGAGGGCTGGTGTGTACAGGGTGGACACCACAGGAAAGCTAATATGTACAGGTGAGCACTACAAGAGATTTGGTGTGTAAAGGGTGGGAAACTGTGCAAAACCTAACTATAACAGAGTAAAAAGTTCAATTCCCCTAAGCACGGCCCTGGCGCCTTTACTGTTTCTCATCTTTATAGCAAACATGCAAACACTAGCCACATCTTCATTATCCTTTGCGGACGATACCAAAATAAGGATAAAAGTCGCCTCGATAAAAGATCGGTGAAAATTTTCAAGCAGATGTAAACAAAGTCTTCGAGGAGGCAATAGGAAATATGTTCAATCGTGACAAATTCCAGCTGCTCAGATATGGAAAGAATGAAGAACTCAAAAGGAGTACTGGATATAGAACACACGAAGACTATTTCATAGACGAAAGGAACATGTAAAAGATCTTGGCATAATGTTAGATGACCTATAATTTAGGGAACACAACAGAGTATATGCGGCAAGGGTCAGAAAAATGATAGTGGATAATAAGACCCTTCAAGAGAAATAATGCCAATATTGATATTCAAATCACTCCTGCTGTCTCGTTTAGAATACTGTTAGGTAATGACAGTTTCAAGGCACGAGAGAGACCAGAGCTGGAGAAAGTGCAGATTGTTTACTACCCTCATAGAGCCAATAAAGCATTTAAAATATGGGGAACACCTCGAGGTACTTGAAATATATTCTGGAGCGGAAAGAGAAACCTGTTGATAAATTCATGGATGATACTGGAGGGTCTAGTCCCAAGTCTATATGATACCATAACAGTGTACTGGAGTGAAAGATGTGGGAGTGTAAAATTCACCCATGGTTGAACAAGCAATCAACAGAAAAGCCTGGCTTCGGCCAGGGCTGCAAATGTAAACAAAATGAAAACCAGTCACAGGTATGCAAGAGGGTTGATGTATAGAGAGAGGGAGAGGGAACATAGCCTTTGTTATGAGGTCCCCTAAGAAGATTGGAGGGTAAAGGTAAGATGTGGGGAGAGTGAAAGAGAATGCAACTACATGTTCTCGTTGTTACCTGGAGTTTACCTGGAGAGAATTCCAGAGGTCAACGCCCCCGCGGCCCGGTCTGTGACCAGGACTCATGTTGGACCAGAGCCTGATCAACCAGGCTGTTACTGCTGGCCGCACGCAGTCCAACGTACGAGCCACAGCCTGGCTGGTCAGGTACCGACTTTAGGTGCCTGTCCAATGCCTGCTTGAAGACAGCCAGGGGTTTGTTGGTAATCCCCCTTATGTATGCTGGGAGGCAGTTGAACAATCTTGGGCCCCTGACACTTATTGTGTTGTCCCTCAACGTGCTAGTGGCACCCCTGCGTTTCATTGGGGGGTTACGAGTGCTCAAAAAAAAAACCTTAGTGTATCACCACATTTACGTGTTGCTGTTTATTAAAAGTGTGGTGTGCAAGCCATTGTTCTTCGCAGCTAACAAGACCCTGGTTGTTAGTGCGCCTTCATTATGTAACAAACATTGACCTTTCAGCTCCCCTTTTACACTGTTTACGTCGACGCCCAACCTCTTTGTCCGTCAGTAATGCAAGTCAAAGTTGGACTAAGTTGTAGGTTGAGTACAGAGTTGGAAAGAAGCTTGGCTCTGATATATTATCCTAGACATGATATATAGTCCAGTCACTAGGAGTCATCCTCTGACTTAACAGCGTATGGCCACACATACACTCTGACTTAACAGCGTATGGCCACACATACACTCTGACTTAACAGCGTATGGCCACACATACACTCTGACTTAACAGCGTATGGCCACACATACAGATACATTCATGTAGGTAATGTGTTTCTTTATAATTAAATTATTGTAAACTTGTCTAAAATATATTTAGTTGGATTAGGCTAAATTAAATTGCGCACGTTATAATAAGGTTAAGTAAGTTTTTTAAGGTTCTTTTGGTACAAAATCATTAATTTTTACATTAACATAAATGAAAAATATACATATATCTTTAAACGTATAAAAGAAAATTTTAGAAAGGACTTAATTTTAAATGAGTTCTAGCTAATTGACCAGTTTTACCTATTCGGCACGATATATATATATATATATATATATATATATATATATATATATATATATATATATATATATATATATATATATATTATGTGTGTGTGTGTGTATGTCCCAAGTAATAGTAACTGCAACTTGGCTGCAATAAAACCTTTGAAGCCGCCGTAGCTGCTGAAGCCTTTAATGGAATACTTGACAATGTCCTTATTACCCTACTGAAGTGTGCCAACCTAGGCTGGCAAATGAAATATAATAGGTAAATATAGTTTCACAGTGAGAACCCAAGATATATAGAATACGAGAGTTCTTCCCAGCCAGCATGTCTGGCGCCAGTCAGCCAGGACTGAGGGAATATTTCATTAGGGAATATCTTCTTGTCTGATATTAACTTAAAGTTTCTCCTCTTTGCTTTAATTAACTTTTTCCATTTGCGCGGAATTTTTTTTTACATTCTTTGTGAAATATTTTTTGTTAGGTTTCCCATACATACTTTTCATCAAGTTTCTCCTTGTTGCTTCTCCTTTAGTCAGCTCTGAGTTCTTTATTTTTTTGTGTTTATTTGATTTTTTCATTTTCACTTAATGGGGGATGCCTTGATGCCGGTTGTGGGCTCTTTATTCAAGGAATTGGAGCTATCTTCGTCCTTCTGAGTTGAACCAGAGTACCTCACATTTCCCAGGTGCTGTTTGATCTCCACGGATTTAGCGCTTCCCCGTGAATGTGCAATAATGTGATGCAACTTACAGAGCAAAACAGAAAATGAATTACGAAGAGAGACTGAAGAAGATACTACTAATGCTTTCGTTGGCTAGCAAGAGAGGATACATGTTAATCACATGTAAGGTTGTAAAATAATGAGAACAAATATGGAATACAAGAGGCCATAGTTGTAAACAGTGCAGAAAAAGTCTTCATGGAGGGAAATGAAATGAGTTTTAAGAGTAACGTAAATACGATTATGGGGCAAGGAATCAAGGTTCGACCCTCCCCCACATCTCCAATTTGGCGAGTACATATGCACGTCTTCAATGAACTGTTCGTACACTTGATGTAATAAATGCAGTCTCGGGGTATATATTGTTTTGAACAGTACGAGTGATAGCATTTCAGATCATGTGTGACATCTCAGGTATGATAGTGCAATGTGAAGGTGTGTAGTGTTGTTCTCTTTTGCGGGGCAGGTTTGGTGGTCGTCCCTCGAGTGCCATAACGTCCCTCACAGCGACACTCCTGGTCATTGACCCCTGACTCCCTTTACCTAGTTAGTCTGGCACCCCCTCAAACATTACCACATTACTACCACCTCTATGGCATCATTCCAATGGAAATTACCGTAAAGGAGCGAGTATTACGACTAATTACAATAACGGGGATTAGGAGATTTTACACAGGGTGTGTAGAAAAGTCTGTGAGGAACTTAACAGTGAGTGAACATACTGTAGTAAAGTCTGTGAGGAACTTAACAGTGAGTGAACATACTGTAGTAAAGTCTGTGAGGAACTTAACAGTGAGTGAACATACTGCAGTAAAGTCTGTGAGGAACTTTAAAGTGAGTGAACATACTGCAGTAAAGTCTGTGAGGAACTTAACAGTGAGTGAACATACTGCAGTAAAGGAAATATACGTTCTAGTCAAGATAGTTGACACACCACTGACGTCGACTGATACCTAGAGTATACCTGGAGAGGTATATACTCACTGGAGCGAAGGAGACAAAATGATAATATATACATGGAAAGTACTTGAGGGCCTTGTCCCCAAATCTGCACACTGTCATCATAATATGCTGGAGTGAAATATGGGAGGAAGTACATAATAAACCCAATGAAAAGTAGGGAACACTATCAGCGTCCGGGGCCCCAGACTATTTAACATCTTACCAGAAGATATCAGAAACTGCTGGGACAAGTGTAAAGTCTTCAAGAGGAAACTGAACAAGTATCTTCACTCGGTGCCAGATCAACCAGTCTGTGATGGATATGTGAGGGAGCTAACCGCCAGCAGCAACAACAGCCTGGTTGACCAGGCAAGCACCATACTACCCTGGCTTAAAGCCACATTCTGGGAGAAAAACTTTGAGAACTCGTCAAAGATAAAGATTCATCATTGGCGTTTCAATATACAGGCATCGCTATCTTTACAATTAAGACATTATAACTATCTTTTCAAATTACAGTTATCTAATTTCAGAAAATTCTGCATATTGTTGAGTACAACGGTCTTGAGTACAACGGTCTTGAGTACAACGGTCTTGAGTACAACGGTCTTGAGTACAACGGTCTTGAGTACAACGAGTTTACACTGTTAGAATATGTCTGTGATGTCTGCAGTATTAATGCAAAAATAAAAGAGCATCAGCAGGACTGAGAGGACATCTTTCTGGAGTGTAAGTCAAACAGAAAGTACCCTTGATACCGCACGCCCGCTACAGGTTAATCTACAAGCTGAAAGAACAAGCAGGATAAAGGGAAAATGCTGAAGTTGGATACAGGAAATAAGTGAGGGATGAAGAGCTAGAATGAGTGTCAACAGCAGCAGCCGTACTACTAGCAAAAGCAAACACAACATAACACACACACACTAGTGATGTATCGGATATCCGCATCCGCGGAACATCCGCACAATTTCTTACATCCGCATCCGCAAAATAAGTAAGACATCCGTATACATATCCGCATCCGCGAATATCTAAATTTTCACATCCGATACATCCCTATCTCTCTCTCTCACACAAACACACACAAACACACACAAACACACACACACACACACACACACACACACACACACACACACACACATTAAGAACAGGTGGGGATTTGAGGAAGTGGAAGGAATGGATGGAATGGGTGAAAGGGACTACATAGTAGGAACAATTCAGTCTGAGGGCCATAAGGTGGTAATTGCTGTAATGTACAACCCGCCACAGAACTGCAGGAGGCCAAGAGAAGAATACGACGAGAGCAACAGAGCAATGGTAGACACACTAGCCGAGGTAGCCAGAAGAGCCCACATGGGGAGAGCAAAGTTACTAGTTATGGGTGATTTCAATCACAAAGAGATTGATTGGGAAAACCTGGAGCCCCATGGGGGTCCTGAATCATGGAGAGCCAAGATGATGGATGTGGTACTGGAAAACCTCATGCATCAACATGTTAGAGACACTACCTGAGAGAGAGGTGGGGATGATCCAGCAAGACTCGACCTAGTATTCACCTTGAGTAGTTCGGACATCGAGGATATCACGTATGAAAGGCCCCTTGGAGCTAGTGATCATTTGGTTCTGTGTTTTGATTATATAGTTGAGCTACAAGTGGAGAGGGGAGCAGGAATAGGAAGGGAGAAACGAAACTACAAAAGGGGGGACTACACAGGCATGAGGAACTTCCTACAAGACGTTCAGTGGGAGAGAGAATTGGCAGGAAAACCAGTAAAAGAAATGATGGAATATGTGACAACCAAATGCAAAGAGGCAGAGGAGAGGTTTGTCTCCAAGGGAAACAGAAGTAATGGGAAGACCAGAACGAGTCCTTGGTTCACCCAGAGGTGCAGGGAGGCAAAAAGTAAGTGTAATAGAGAATGGAAAAAGTACAGAAGACAAAGGACCCAGGAAAATAAAGAGATTAGCCGAAGAGCCAGAAACGAATATGCACAGGTAAGAAGGGAGGCTCAGCGACAATATGAAAATGATATAGCATCAAAAGTCAAGTCTGACCCGAAGCTGCTGTATAGCCACATCAGGAGGAAAACAACAGTCAAGGACCAGGTAATCAGGCTGAGAAAGGAAGGTGGGAGTTCACAATAAACGACCAAGAGGTATGTGAGGAGCTCAACATGAGATTTAAAGAAGTATTTACACAGGAGACAGGAAGGACTCCAGGAATTCAGAATAGGAGGTATACCAACAAGTGCTGGATGAAATACACACAACCGAGGAGGAGGTGAAGAAGCTGCTATGTGAACTCGATACCTCAAAAGCGGTGGGACCGGACAACATTTCTCCGTGGGTCCTTAGAGAGGAGCAGAGATGTTGTGTGTGCCACTAACACAAATCTTCAACACATCCATTGAAACTGGGCAACTACCTGAGGCGTGGAAGATGGCAAATGTAGTCCCAATTTTAAGAAAGGAGACAGACACGAGGCATTAAACTACAGACCTGTGTCACTGACGTGTATAGTATGCAAAGTCATGGAGAAGATCATCAGGAGGAGAATGGTGGAGCACCTAGAAAGACACAAGCTTATAAACGACAACCAGCATGGTTTCAGGGAAGGAAAATCCTGTGTCACAAACCTACTGCAGTTTTATGACAAGGTAACAGAAGTAAGACACGAGAGAGAGGTGGATAGACTGCATTTTTTGGACTGCAAGAAGGCGTTCGACACAGTTCCTCACAAGAGATTAATGCAAAAGCTAGAGGATCAGGCACACGTAACAGGAAAAGCACTGCAATGGATCAGAGAATATCTGACAGGGAGGCAACAACGAGTCATGGTACGTGACGAGATGTCAGAGTGGGCACCTGTGACGAGTGGAGTTCCACAAGGGTCAGTCCTAGGACCTGTACTGTTTTTGGTATATGTGAATGACATAACGGAAGGGATAGACTCAGAAGTGTCCCTGTTTGCAGATGATGTGAAGTTAATGAGAAGAATCAAATCAGTCGAGGATCAGGCAGGAATACAAAGAGACCTGGACAGGCTGCAAGCCTGGTCCAGTAACTGGCTCCTTGAATTTAACCCTGCCAAATGTAAAGTCATGAATATCGGGGAAGGGCAAAGAAGACCGCAGACAGAGTATAGTCTAGGTGGCCAAAGACTGCAAACCTCACTCAAAGAAAAAGATCTTGGGGTGAGTATAATACCGAGCACATCTCCTGAGGCACACATCAATCAGATAACTGCTGCAGCATACGGGCGGCTGGCAAACCTAAGAATAGCGTTCCAATACCTCACCAAGGAATCATTCAAGACTCTGTATACCATATACGTCAGGCCCATACTGGAGTATGCAGCACCAGTTTGGAACCCACACCTGGTCAAGCACGTCAAGAAATTAGAGAAAGTGCAAAGGTTTGCAACAAGACTAGTCCCAGAGCTAAGGGATTGTCCTACGAAGAAAGGTTAAGGGAAATCGGCCTGACGACACTAGAGGACAGGAGGGTTAGGGGAGACATGATAACGACATATAAAATACTGCGAGGAATAGATAAGGTGGACAGAGACAAGATGTTCCAGAGAGGGGACACAGAAACAAGGGGTCACAATTGGAAGTTGAAGACTCCTATGAGTCAAAGGGATGTTAGGAAGTATTTCTTCAGTCATAGAGTTGTCAGGAAGTGGAATAGCTTGGAAAGCGACATAGTGGAGGCAGGAACCATACATAGTTTTAAGACTAGGTTTGATAAAGCTCATGGAGCAGGGAGAGAGAGGACCTAGTAGCAATCAGTGAAGAGGCGGGGCCAGGAGCTATGACTCGACCCCTGCAACCACAAATAGGTGAGTACACACACACACACACACACACACACACACACACACACATCTCACAGTCACACACACTGTCACACACTCTCACAGTCACACTCTTTCACAGTCACACTCTACGAATTCGTGAGTCACACACTCGTTCGTTCGTTCAAGGTTTCGTAGTTGCAATCATCAATTACATAAGTTTGTAGGGAGTGAGAAGTGTAGTGTGGATGACGACGCTGAGAACACCCAAGAATATGAAGGATCTTAAACTTGGGTGCTGAGGCTGCACCTTTTTACAAGCGCGCTTAATTTATTACTACGCCAGAATAACTTCGTGAACATACCTGCCATTCCCCAGGAGCTTTACCAGTCGTAAAGGTTTAGCGCTTCCCCGTGATTATTAAAATCTGGATTTGTAAATACCTACTGGTATTTTATCTATTCAAATTAAGGGTAAAATGTTTGACTTCTCGATGTGGCTGATCGAATAGATTGGTTACTTGACTGAGCTGGCTGA
>WNWK01003997.1:21666-131666 GCA_009830355.1 Cherax destructor | reverse complement strand
TCTGTCCTCAGCTCCAACACCATCGCCCCTACCACACCCTCTCACACCACTCCTCCCCCTACCCCCTTCTACCACACCCTCCCTACCCCTTCTACCACACCCTCCCCTACCCCTTCTACCACACCTCCCTACCCCTTCTACCACACCCTCCCTCCTAACCCCCATCTACCACACCCTCCTACCCCTTCTACCACACCCTACCCACCAATTCCCCGGTTAATGAACTTTCCACGTTTTCATGAACGTCAGGCGTCAACACGCTGCCTTTCATCTCTGGTTCTCCCGTTTGTCTTTCTGATCCCGGTAGAAAAATGTCTTTGATGTTATTGTATTTTCATTTATTCGTGATTTTTTTCCAGTTTGTATGGAAAACATTTGAATCAAAGCTGAATATGGCACATATAATAGTTCATCTAAAATGCATTATTTAAGTCGTGTGTAGCTGGCTGCTGGCAGACTTGGAGCTGCACCAGCCTGTCACCTACGACTCCAGGGTAAACATTGTCACACACTCCTGAGAAATACTGATAATTAGGTCATTAGTGAGAACAAGGTTGTGTTGTAAACAGGAAACTGAATTTTGATGAAAAGAGATATGTTGAAAGAAAAAATAATTATCAGCACATCAAATTTTGGAATAAACTACGTAATGGTAATTTTATATGGACTAATGACGTGAATTTGTATTAACAGTGATGAAATTGTTGAGCCTATATTTACATAAGTATTGTCAGCTGGTGTGTGGCTTCCATAAACATTTAAATGATTGGCACTTGTGTCAAATGACCCGCCCCCCGTCCCCCGTCCCTAACATTTGTCAGTCAAATTGCAGGCAGTCCACTTACCAAGCCATTGTTCCTCACATACACACCCTCCACCTCACCCTCCACCATCTCGCCCACCACTTTCACCCTCCTCCATCTCACTTTCCACCTCTCTCGCCCTTCACCTTCTCGCTCTCACTTTCCACCTCCACCCCTCTCCCTCCACCTGCTCTCATCTTCCACCTGCTCACCCTCCACCATCCCTCTACCACTCTCCACTATTGAAATCATAGCGAAATGCTGGATGTTATCCTCTTCACCTTACTGACGTCTCCCATTTTAGGCTGACATATTTCATTACGTGGTGTACAAAAACCATCCTGTGTGATGGAATCTGACAAAGAAATATAACTGTCTTTTTGTTCTCACTATGTAACTGTCATACAGATTAGGGTAGCAGCACATACCTCAAGTACCCAGTTTTGTTTAATAAGATTTTGTACTGTTCATTGGGCAGCACCATTCATCCTGAGACTGAAAATACCACCATAAAAGCATTACATTACAGCCGAAATTGCTGATACAACATTGTGATATCATTCCTTTTATTTAATAATAAAAAACTCTCACGTACATTTTCCATCCTCCAGTGCAATATTGTGTGGTGTCTAGAGAGAGCAGAGGTAACTGAATTCTTCCAACAGCAGTCAGTCTTCAGTAGTAGTAAACAGCAGATGCTGACTGTCTGTCTGTTCCCCCTCTCACTACCATTCCTGCTTTCCTCCTCCACTTCTCTCTCCCTCTCTCTCTCTCCTCTCTCTCTCCTCTCTCTCTCTCTCTCCTCTCTCTCTCTCTCTCTCCTCTCTCTCTCTCTCTCTCCCCTCTCTCTCTCTCTCTCTCTCTCTCTCTCTCTCTCTCTCTCCTCTCTTCTCTCTCTCTCTCTCTCTCTCTCTCTCTCTCTCTCTCTCTCTCTCTCTCTCTCTCTCTCTCTCTCTCTCTCTCTCTCTCTCTCCCCTGTCTCCCCCTCCATTGCGCACTCTTCTCTTTCCTTTCTCTCCTCTTCTCCGTCACAATTTCTCTCCTCCTCCCCTCTCTCTGGTCTTTCCTCTCATGTCCCTCACCCTCTCATCCTCCTCCTCTACATTTAAGGGTTCTCAGAATAAAAGCTGAGACTTCCTACAGATATTGGACAAACTGCCAGCTTTTATCATAGCTCAGCTCAGTTTAAAGTTTGGCTTTATACATTACAGTTAAGGGGCACATCAGATCCCCTGTTTTCTAATGTTATTGTTTTCCCTATATCTACCTTGTCTATAATTACTATCGTATTTGCTTTATCTGCTTTCGTAAGGTGAAGTCCAGGATCTTTCCTTAATTCAAAGTACAACTTAACAAATATTTGAGGACAATTGTGTTGCAGAGGTCTGAGCGACACAATTATAGTAATTATGGACAAGGTAGATTATAGAGGGAAAAATATACATAATATTAGGAGACGGGGAAACTCGCGCGCCTCTTAAGAGCTTTCAATGTTTTAGTTGCCCATGTGTGTGCAACATAATGTTTACTGTGAGGCGAGTGTTCGCTGATAATGCTTCTCTCCTTCCCTCACTCACCACTCACTCGTATTTGCAACATATTATATTAGTCTATTCAATAACAAGGAATTTTCATTGTGTGTGTGTGTGTGTGTGTGTGTGTGTATATATATATATATATATATATATATATATATATATATATATATATATATATATATAAATATAAAATCAGTCTCCTGGGAACATACTCTCGTCTGTCTCTCAGGACACACGAAATCGAAACACATAAGCAGAGGTATAAAAGAGACAGAGAGCGAACGCTAAGACGTGATTTCTGGATGGTATACAATCAATCTAAGATTTGATATCTGGACACCATAGTCTATAGCGTCCAGAAATCGAGTCTTAGCGCGTGCTCTCTCTTTCTCTCTCGCACGCGCACACTGTGCTCTCTTTTTCTCTCTCGCACGCACACACTGTGCTTTTGTGTTCTGACTTCGTGTCTCGAAAGAGACGAGATTATGTTCCCAGGAGATAGATTGTGTATAAGGAAAAGTTCTTGTTATTTTTTTTACCCAGTCAGGAGCCAAGAACACACAGAGCATCCCCTCTGTGGGCAGTGAACTAGAGTGAGTTATACCGAGCAGTAACACCACATCCAGACACCATCACGCTCACATAATCGAGTTTACTCCACTCTCGGGTTCCTTCTGCGTCCTGGCCGCCTCCCCTCCATCACTTCAGGCAACAATAAAAATGCTTTTCTCGCTCGGCCAAAAGAAAAAAAAAAGCAATTTGTCTGATGCAATTCCTTAACCCTTCCATCTACACGGTGTGTGGGTGGGTGCCTGAGCGCGTGCACTTAAGTTTGTATTCACCGATTTGTATTTGATTTCTGTGTGAGAGGGTCAAGTTCTGGCTCCTGGCCCCTCATATTAAGCTTCGCCGAACGGCGTTAAGGATTTTTGGCCGTTTAATTCCAACCTACTCTTAAAAATATGTATGGAGGTCACTATTTTTACGTCCCGTTTATTCCACTTTCCCATTACCCTGAGACTGAAGAAGTCTTGGACGAAGACCTACTTCGACTAGTGGATGGTACCACTGACCCCGCCTCCTGCTTCGCCTCACCTGATGACTACAGCATATAAGCCACTTCTACGGCCCTATGCTGTACTTTCTACAAGATTGATGGACTGAACACATCGACTCCAGGCTGATGGACTGATTACCTCAAACTCCTCTTCTTACACTTTTCTGCTTTGTATTGGACTGATGAAGCCACTGTGTGGCGAAACGTTTCCTTAATAAAGATTCCCATATGTTGCATAAGTGTCTCAATCTTCAGCAACAGCATAGTTGACCAGACAAGCACCAGACGAGCCTAGATTGAACTCCAGTAGCATCTTACTTGACCTCCCCTTTCCTGTCATCTTTGTATTCTTAACAGGTTTGCATTACGATCAGATACAAATAGGATTCGATTCTATCTAGGTCATTGTCATATAAGAAGAGATTAGTGGCTCTAGTATTGAGTCTTGAGGAATACCACTTTTTACTTAATTCAACTTGATGGAACTCTTGCCTTGGAGATCCAGCGTCATCTCCCTAACAATCTTATTAATTAATTTTCATAGGCTGCACGTTAGTAATGCTGTCCTCTGCCGTCTCCTGTCTCTCTCCCTTCTTTAAGGAGGTAGACACACGATGACGATTACACTTGCCAGCTATCAGGTAGTTGTCCCATCTATAGTGACTTGAAGATCTCAATAGATTAATTTAGTGGTTCTGCTGCTTCCCTTAGTACCTATGGAGATATGTTGTCAAGTTCCATTGCTTTTGCTATGTCCAGTTTCTTTAGTATCTTTACTTTTCATTTGTTGAGTATTTCTTTTTTACTAGTTTGGGTTAGTAATTATTACTTGTTACCTGGCATCCTTTCAAACTCCTCGTGAACAACTCTCCAAACTGTTTACTTCGCAGATTCTCTCTCTCTCTCTCTCTCTCTCTCTCTCTCTCTCTCTCTCTCTCTCTCTCTCTCTCTCTCTCTCTCTCTCTCTCTCTCTCGTCTGCTATTAGTAATCCTCCTTCCTACTTCAGTCTTATCGCTTGCTCTTTTACACTCGTTTGTTATGTGGCTTTGAAGCAGATTGTCTTGTATTAGCGTCCTGTTATGTCATATTCAAATTCTCTCTCTCAGGTTACATTGGTACCCATGGATAGTACCCATGGATAGTTAGAGCTGAGGGTGTTGGGTGGTGGTGGTCGTTGTGTGGATAGCAGCGGTGGTGGTGGTCATTGTGTGGATAGCAGCGGTGGTGGTGGATGTCCTAGGTCTCAGTGTTAAATTGTTGTGTGAATTTTCCCTGCGGATTATTTATAGTATTTTTTTATTGACTTTTTAATTTAGTTATTGTATGATAAAGTTTTGCAGTAGTGGTCATGAATAATTGTATGCTGAGTGAGGTGAGAGGAAGAGGTTAGTGTGGAAGGGGGGGTGGGAGGTAGTAGGTGTGTTGTATGTTATTACAAACATATAAAATCTATGTTACAGTGAAGATTTTTCAAACTCTGCGTCAGTGTGGCAGTAGCCTAGCTGACGAAGCTGTCAACCAGGAGACCTGGTCTAAGACCTGGGCATGAGAGTAGTCGTCTCTGAGAGTATCTACGGGTAAACTACAAATAGCCTGCATGTCAAAAACATGAATTAGATTACACTTTCAAAGGAAATTTGTTACATCAAACGCACGTGCTTTGTTTTTCCACGATTCAAGATTCTCGATCCTTATTGTAAGCAGCAGTAGAATAGAGCCCTGTACCTGTGTCTTGCCCACCGCTAACACGGTTGGCACCTGGACGCCAGCAGTTAATGCTGGCGTGGCCCTCCATAAGACCATTGACTACCCTCATCCTCCCCAGGCGCTTCTGACCAACAAAAAGAGTACACACCTTCAACTACGTTGAACAGCGACTTTTAATGCTGACCACCAACATAATTACACCCAACTTTCACGTCTTTGCAGCGCCTTGTTTATCACTGAATGGGTCATCTTGTGACAAAGATAAGTTAGTTTTTTTTTTTCTGGCCAGTATACTAACAACATAACAGTCCTTCACACCATTAATAAAGCATTGAATATAATAAACTCTAATAAGTTGAAAAAGAAACATGTCTGACGTCAGCATTTTTCTTCCTAGTTTTCGTTCTCAGATTCTCGTGAAGGTAAAGATTGTTTTGCGCTAAAAGGATTCCAGTACTTTGCAGGTTGAGTTGTTCCATTCCTCAAGTATTTTCTCGAGTCTAGATATCTCGCAGAAAGTTGGCAGGGAAGTGAATTTTTTCACTTCATTTGATTTTGAGGCGATATGAGCGGCAGTGTATCCATGTTGAGTGTAATATCAAGGGTAAGGAAAGTATATTACAGTATATTGGTTATGCACCCTCAGCTCTGCAGGTGCCTTTGTTTTACAGGGTGAGTTATAACTAATATCATCTCAGGGTTGTAATGGTAATAACCAGGTGGACAGACTGATACCACCTGGTTACACCACTGCCTGTCAACCCACGCGACCTTGTGTGTATGGTGAGGGGTGTGTGGCCACCAAGACTGCTCTGCTTGTTGGTTTTACACCAACAAGCAGAGCATCTCACCCAGCATTCATCTGTGTCCCGCGAAAAAAAAATCGTGAAATTAAGAGTTTACGGGTTTAAAGCTTCAGCCCTCGGGTCACTTAATGTTTTGTTTACTGGTGCAATCTTTTACTCTCTTGTACTGTTCTAACACTGTAAATGTGTTACTAAACACGTGTGACACGTGCAGAGTAAGCTTTTGTGACCAAGTTTCATTCTGTGTAGAGCTGTACATAGAATGAAAGTTGGTCACACCTGTGTTTTCTGTCAGTAGTGTCAGTAGTACGCCTTTATATTGAATCTATATCTCATCTGACTATCCATCTTACATGTGTCTCCTCGTCTTGGATAGTCAAACGGGTTAACAGTCTATCTCTGTCCACTGTATATACCTCCCTGGTGATTTATGTATATGCTCTGATCAAATATCGTAGCGTTGTCGTTTCTTCCTGCGTTAGTACCTTATTCCATCCGTCTTAGTGCATCCACACGGACGTATCTCTACGTCCGTGTGTGAGCTTCCGTGTCCTGACGTCCGTGTGTCTGAACTTGCGTGTTCCCGGACAGTCAAGCTAAATATAGAAATATATTCTGTATATATTTCACCGTTATACATTTTTTTTCATACCGGAGCTCGACGTGGCTGAAATTTTGCCCTCTATTTGTTCTATTTTGGTTGAGATAGAAGCAAAAGGATTTAGCTAGGAATATATTTTTGACCTCAGTTTCGTCGAAATTCAGGAAATCGTAAAAAGTTTTTAATTACAGTGATTTTAATTACAGTGATTCTTGTCTTCAATAAAATGTTTAGAAATTACCCGTTGTGTTAAGTGTTACCATAGCCGTTACTGATACAATAATAGTTAAGTGTTACCAGAGCTGCTACTAATACATTAATAGTTAATTAAGTGTTGATACAAATAATCTATCCTTCATCCCCTTCATTGGTATCACATAGGAGGTAAAGACAAGAATAGATTATGGGTGTCAGGTACCACAACAGATAGGGTGTCAGGTACCACATGTGAGAGGGTGTCAAATATCACATGTGAGAGGGAGTCAAAATATCACACAAGAGGGGTGCCAAATATCGCACAGTGTTGTGTCAGTACCATATATACACTTGTGTAGTGTATGAGAATCTTTCTAGCTTTACATAGCCGGTCCCTTTGCGTGTGACGTCACGATACCCGCTGACGTCAGAGGCTCAACGCTCTCACTAGCCGTAGACCTACAAGCTGAACAGACGTGCGGGTACACCTCCCTTCACAGACTGTAAATATACCGTAATCACCCTACAAGGAGTGTCTTTGACTACCTATATATCTCTCCCAATACCCACACAACAAGGGGGAGGGTGCCAAATATCGCACAGGAGGGGGAGGGTGCCAAATATCGCACAGGAGGGGGAGGGTGCCAAATATCAAGAGGGTCAAATGTCATGTAGGTGTCAAATATCGTACTATTAGGTCAAATAGCTACTATAGTAGAGGTGTCAAATAGCGTACTATAGTAGGGTGTCAAATAGCGTACTATAGTAGAGGTGTCAAATATCGTACTATATTAGAGGGTGTCAAATAGCGTACTATAGTAGAGGGTGTCAAATAGCGTACTATAGTAGAGGGTGTCAAATAGCGTACTATAGTAGAGGGTGTCAAATAGCGTACTATAGTAGAGGGTGTCAAATAGCGTACTATAGTAGAGGGTGTCAAATAGCGTACTATAGTAGAGGGTGTCAAATAGCGTACTATAGTAGAGGGTGTCAAATAGCGTACTATAGTAGAGGGTGTCAAATAGCGTACTATAGTAGAGGGTGTCAAATATAACACAAGGGGAGGGTGCCAAGTATCACGCCCATTTAGTAATTATGGTTGAGAATTATTAAGGTTGAGATGGGTGATGGCGCTGGTAAATTGTGGGTGACTTTTACCGTGGGAATATTGGCACAGGAAGCCATGGTAACCGCCACTTTTCTCCAGCGCTGAGTTAATTAGTTTTGGTGCCATTTGCGCGGCTTTTACTTCTCTTTGTTTATATTGTTCTTTGATTAATTCTTCTAAAAACCTCCATCCCTTCCTTGCCCTCGCTTCACCTCTCTCAGCTCCTGGAGTTTTGTCTCCGTGACCACGTAAGTAAGAAAACTTGTAGTTGGGGAGGGAGGGAGTGAGGGATGGTTAGGTGGGTGGAGGGAGGGATGGTAAGGTGGGTGGAGGGAGGGATGGTAAGGTGGGTGGTGGGAGGGATTGTACGGTGGGTGGTGGAGAGGGGTGGTAAGGTGGGTGGTGGGAGGTGTGGTACGGTGGGTGGTGGAGAGGGATGGTAAAGTGGGTGGTGGGAGGGATGGTTGGGTGGGTGGAGTGAGGGATGGTAAGGTGGGTGGAGGGAGGGATGGTAAGGTGGGTGGAGGGAGGGATGGTAAGGTGGGTGGTGGGAGGTGTGGTACGGTGGGTGGTGGAGAGGGATGGTAAAGTGGGTGGTGGGAGGATGGTTGGGTGGGTGGAGTGAGGGATGGTAGGTGGGTGGAGGGAGGGATGGTAAGGTGGGTGGTGGGAGGTATGGTACGGTGGGTGGTGGAGAGGGATGGTAAAGTGGGTGGTGGGAGGGATGGTTGGGTGGGTGGAGTGAGGGATGGTAAGGTGGGTGGAGTGAGGGATGGTAAGGTGGGTGGAGTGAGGGATGGTAAGGTGGGTGGAGGGAGGGATGGTAAGGTGGGTGGTGGGAGGGATGGTAAGGTGGGTGGTGGGAGGTATGGTACGGTGGGTGGTGGAGAGGGATGGTAAAGTGGGTGGTGGGAGGGATGGTTGGGTGGGTGGAGTGAGGGATGGTAAGGTGGGTGGTGGGAGGTATGGTACGGTGGGTGGTGGAGAGGGATGGTAAAGTGGGTGGTGGGAGGGATGGTTAGGTGGGTGGAGGGAGAGGTTTAAAAAAAGGCTGTTATAATATTTGGGGTTTTACAACTTTGTGAAGCCCTCAGAGGTGTTGTCATGAAACCTGTATTTGTTGTGTGTTCGCCGGTACATGCGGCCCGGGTCTTCTCCAAATGGTGACCCGGCATTGGCCCCCTGGGTAGAGGGTGTCGGTCATCATCTTCTTTCTTCTGTCTTTTTTTTGGGGGGCCTCCCGGGTGGGGGGTGACTTCTTCTTCTCTTGCTGTGGCTCCCCATTGTGAGGAGTGTCTTCTGACGTCGCATCTTCATCAGCCCCCTGTACGGGGGGATCAAGAGCCCCCTGTAGGGGGCTCTTGATCCAAGGAATTAGACCTACCCTCCCTTTACTCAGATTAAATCTGATTATCTCCAAGTCTCTGGGTACTGTACGACTCTTACAGATTTAGCTCTTTCTCAGTGACTGTTACGAATACACGTAGCGATTCAAGGCCTGTAGTGCCTGACTGTAAGCAGAGTCAGCAATGAATAAACAGAAGGTTGGACGAGGGGATCGAACTGCGGTCCATAAGTTGACAGTCCGACGCTCTAAAGTCACTTTACGGACCAGCCTCTCTTCCACTCTTCTGTTTATTCATCGAAAGTTGTTTATTACAACTTAATTTTGAGTTCAAAGTCAGGAATATATAGTGATCATTAGGGAATATATAGTGATCATTAGGGAATATATAGTGATCATTAGGGAATATATAGTGATCATTAGGGAATATATAGTGATCATTAGGGAATATATAGTGATCAACAGGGACAGGATAAGAGCAAGGCAAACACAGCAGGGGTAGATTTTTTTTACCTTGTATTCCTTCACTTATTGACAAGGTTAAGATAGTAAATTAGCAGTAAAATGATAAGACAACCAAGAGCCACTCTGTGTCCCGTAGCTCGATCGCTAGTGCACTCAGCTCACACACTGAGGTCCGGAGTTTGAATCTCCTCCGGTACGGCTGGAAAACATTAGGGACGTGTTTCCATAAGACACCTGCTGTCCCTGTTCACCCACTAGTGTAAAATGGGTACCTGGGTGTTAGTCGACTGGTGTGGGTCGCATCATGAGACAGAACTGACCTAATTTGTCCGAAATGGTCAGCATAACAAGCGGCTTTCTATATAGTAGTATGTCATTGATGTCATCTAGGCCTGTATTCCTTGTACTTGTAGTAAATAAAGATATATTAAAGCAACGAGTGGTTTCGACCAGAGTAGGCGGAAGTCTGCCTCCCAGCCATGTTGTGGGGCCCCAGAATTGCTATATGTTAAATTGCCAGTTCACTGGTTGTGTGACGAACGTCGTATTGTGGGCATTGATAGTGATGATGATGTGTGAGGCAGGACGAGAGATGGGGTGACCCGTAGTGAGTGATGGTGATGCAGGAGAGATGGATGAAGATAACCCAATACAAGGCCCTGCAGTGCAGCAGATGCCAGCAGGAACACAGTAAGGTGTTAGTGGCGACACCTGTGACCTCCCGAGGCTATAATGATGTAATTTGTCGGTGTCATGCTCAGGGGACTGCACACATTCATGCGCACCAGCATTCCTCTTTGATGTAGGTGTGTAGGAGGCGATGGTCGTCACAGATCATGTTGATCACTGTATGACAGTGATAATACATGTGAAGCATAGTAAGGCAGCTGGAGGCTGTTTCACATAAACACTGGCACTTTAAGAACTTTGTTGTAATAACTACAAATCTGGATACAGGCATTGCTGCTACACGCCAGGTATGATACATGTTAGCCGTGTTTACTGTGATGAGTGTTATGAAGGACGGTGGAGGTGACGAGGTGGGTGGCTGCGTACGAGGCCAGATTGTGAGCAGCTTGCAGCTGCGTCCCCACATTGTGTCAGTTCAGCCGCGAGCACCACCCGTTTGACAGCACCTCTCCTCTGCGCTGCTGTCCATGCCACACTCCACACCTTCCCAAGCACTCCTACACTGTGATACTCGTACACAGTGATGGTCCACACGCTACGCAACACAACCCTCACACTGTGCTGCTCATAGTTGCTCAAACAACGTAGATGACACAACTGTGAGTGCTGTTGCTCATAGTTGGATCACTGAGGTTATATTTGTCTCATAATTGGTGCTCCATCGCTGTAGTGCTACACTGCTAAAATGTTGTACTCACGTAAGAAGAGTAATGGCAATCACGGCGCTAACGAAGTGTCAGTGGTCAGGAAAAAAATCAGCGAACCGCGGACAGTCAACAGGTGTATTATGTGCTACACAGTATATTACACAGGTGACGTGGTAATGGTATTAACGTAGTGCTGTTGGCTAACTTTACTGAGTTTTGCTACGACGAGCACCATGAAATCAAACCCATATGATGGTCTTACAAATTTAACGTTCGAGGTAAAATCTTACTGGTTTTCAATTGACTTTTACGCAGGGATGTGTTATGAATATATTATAGAAACTTGTACGAAAAAATTCTAAGACGTGACGTCCTGAGATAAGCTCATATAGGTGATTACACTGCATTCACGGCACTGACTCTGCTCAACTACCATGAAGAAAAGAAGTGGAAGGGCTAGGAGGGTGTGATTATTATATACAGAATCATAGAGGAATCGACTAGTAGCCAAAGATAACTTGTTCGAGAGACAGGGACAGGTCCAAGGGGACACTTACACATTAAAAAGGCAGCTAGCACACGAGTCCACACCCAGGATGTCTTAAATGAGACATAAGTATTTTTCATTCGCAGCTTCAAGAATAGGTATGAAAGCCTACGATTACTTATGATAGTTCCATAGGTTATCGCCGCCTGGTTAATGACATGATCAGTTAGGGTATTGATAGCAGTACGCAATACAACACAAGTACTACAGCCCTAATCCAGGAAATTTCAGTCAACAGCCTGGTTGATCAGGTTATTAACAGGAAAGCCTAGCCCCAGGCCCGGCTGTGAGGATAAAAGAACATTTGAAACCTGTCACAGGTAAGCCAAGATGAGAGGCGGATTAAGAAACTGTGACTACAAACTCTGGCTGTATTAGTTACCATTTTATCCTAGGCACATGTCGATTAGAGACTAGGCCTATTGTATGTGTGTGCGCGTGCCCATGCAAAAACACACACACCTACACACCCTACACACACACACAATATTGAGGGAGGCGCGGCAGGTGTCGCCTAGCATGTGAACACTGCATTGGGAAGTAAACAACACGTAGATATCTTCTTGATAACTCTTACCTCTCCCTCTGTTGTAGTGTTTTACTGCCAGTATACATTGACATATACAAATATGTTTTTGAGAGTGTCTTAGTGTACTTGTCTAGTTTTGTTTGCAGGGTAGAGTCGTGGCTCCTGGCCTCATCTCTGAACTGCTGAGAGTTGGCTCCAGGGACTGATAATTAATAATACCTATTTTTGACGCTATGATGTTTTCCTACACCTCTTCGTTTAGTTTGTTATATTTATCACTTTAATACAGAAAAAAGTGCTTCATGGGCCCCTTGCAGCTTATTTCCGACTTTGGCATTTCAATTCTCTCTCTCTCTCAATCAACATTTCTCTATCGATTATCTAATATTTTGAGAATTGTGTCACGAATACGTCCCTGTTTCTCCTCTCTTCTAATGTTCCTGTTTGTGTTCCTTTAGTCTCTTCGTGATCATTTGAACTAAATTACGGCGCCAATCTCATTGCGAACCGTAGGATAGTTTCTACATTCTTGATAAGGTGGAGGCTCCATGCTGGTGCTATACTCCTGATGGACCTAACGTACGCTGAGTATAAGGTACTGAATGAATCTTTATTGATGTTCCTGAGAGCAGTTCTTATTTTAGTTTTGCATATGCTTCCTGCGTGTTACCTGCAGCGACTCTTCCAGTTTGTATTCCATGTCCAGTCTTCTCATTTCCTTTCCAATTGCATTGTTTTGTACATATCGGGACTGAATACTAGTTAGCTACTTTCCTGACTAGGTTTGCTGCCTATTAGATTCATCTATGAGCTTCTCCCTCTCTTCTTTGGTTATCCTCCACATAAATTTCACATAATCTGCAAACAATGTTACATAATCATTTATATATGTCAACGATAGGAGTCCAACCACTTACTCTCTAGGACTCCATTCATCATCCTTGTCCTCTTCAATAACATTTCTTGCCAATACCCTTCGTATTCCACTTGAGTAAATTGTACCTGTGATACATCCGTGACCAGTTTCGAGAGTTTTTTCTATTCTTATCTCCCGGCCTGGGGCAAGGCTTTTCTGTTGATTGCCTGTTCAGTCAGTCCATCGACTTCATAACCATCACAGCCTGATTAATCTGTCACTTGGAAGAGGTAGTGGCTCACTTTCCTGTTCGACTTAAACACTTGTTTTAGTAATATATCTGATGTTTGCTGGTAGAAAGCTGAACAATCTTTGAGACATTCCCAGTAGTTTAAATGCTTTATTGGCTCTATGCGGGCAATAAAGAATCTCTGTACATTTTCCAGCTGTCTCCTACCTCCAACGGAGGCGTCCACACTGCACAGTATTCTAAACGAGAGAGCACAAGTGATTTGAACGATGTCCTTAATGGAATTATTTCTCTTGTTTAGAATTTTCTCATTATCCACCCAGTCATTTTTATGGCCTTTGCGACATACGAATTATTGCATTCTTTAAATGATAGATCATCTGACATTATTATTCTCAATCCTTTTACACGTTCTTTTCGTTTGTTAGATGGTTCTGTTTTGTAACCAGTGGTCTTCCCAGTTCTTCATTCTTGATATAAACCTTGGTAATTGATACCAACAAAGTGGATTAAAAAGACACTTGAGCAAACACTAATGGCACAACTCGTCCTCACTAAACATGACCTTAGACGCCGACGGTTTCCACCCCGTTAGTACAATCTGTAACTAGCTTGTTTGTAGGAAAGCTGAGTATCTTGTCTGTTGTGATCATGGCTCTCCCACTCAGTGTTATCAGTTGTTGTTATCCTGTCTTCATTGGTCAAGATTTTTAACTTGTGCACCTTGCCTGGTGGCAGATTCTGAACTTTCTGAAACTTGAAACCTTACATCACGACAGGTGACGTGGGTTCCACTCTTTATTATTGATTTTATATTGTAATTTGCGTTTCGCCAGTGTAAGTTACTGTGTTGACCTGAGAATCACGAAATTTGTTTCACTAAAAAATAATTATTAAATTTAGGCTGACTTAAGATAGGTTGTGTAGGATTAAGCTATTTTATATTAAGTTAAATTTATAAAAAAGTTAGGTTAGGCACTTAAGTTTTGGTGCAATTTTTTTATATGATGAAGGGACACGCAGACACAGACAGCGCAAACGAAGGTAATGAACGAGGGAACGAGAAAGGAAGAGCGGGCGAGGTAGGATGACCAGCAGACATGACGTCATTGGTAAGGAGAAGTATTGTTAGTTAAAAACCTTAAAAGATTTCACTGAAAATGGTCATTGTATCTGACAATCTCAAACTTCTTCATTTCTCTCCAGCAAGACTTTTACTATGAATGGTTTTAAATTACTATAAGCGCGTTACAATATTCCGTACATTGTTATAATTAATCTCCCGCACTTAATTGTTGTTCACGTCATGGCCAAGGTTCACGTCATGGCCAAGGTTCACGCCATGGCCAAGGTTCACGCCATGGCCAAGGTTCACGCCATGGCCAAGGTTCACGCCATGGCCAAGGTTCACGCCATGGCCAAGGTTCACGCCATGGCCAAGGTTCACGCCATGGCCAAGGTTCACGCCATGGCCAAGGTTCACGCCATGGCCAAGGTTCACGCCATGGCCTAGGTTCACGCCATGGCCAAGGTTCACGCCATGGCCAAGGTTCACGCCATGGCCAAGGTTCACGCCATGGCCAAGGTTCACGCCATGGCCAAGGTTCACGCCATGGCCAAGGTTCACGCCATGGCCAAGGTTCACGCCATGGCCAAGGTTCACGCCATGGCCAAGGTTCACGCCATGGCCAAGGTTCACGCCATGGCCAAGGTTCACGCCATGGCCAAGGTTCACGCCATGGCCAAGGTTCACGCCATGGCCAAGGTTCACGCCATGGCCAAGGTTCACGCCATGGCCAAGGTTCACGCCATGGCCAAGGTTCACGCCATGGCCAAGGTTCACGCCATGGCCAGGGTTCACGCCATGGCCAGGGTTCACGCCATGGCCAGGGTTCACGCCATGGCCAGGGTTCACGCCATGGCCAGGGTTCACGTCATGGCCAAGGTTCACGCCATGGCCAAGGTTCACGCCATGGCCAAGGTTCACGCCATGGCCAAGGTTCACGCCATGGCCAAGGTTCACGCCATGGCCAAGGTTCACGCCATGGCCAAGGTTCACGCCATGGCCAAGGTTCACGCCATGTCCAAGGTTCACGCCATGGCCAAGGTTCACGCCATGGCCAGGGTTCACGCCATGGCCAGGGTTCACGCCATGGCCAGGGTTCACGCCATGGCCAGGGTTCACGCCATGGCCAGGGTTCACGCCATGGCCAAGGTTTACTTGCAGGTACACTGAACGATTGAAAAAAAAATGAAGTTATAATACGATTGCAAACAAACCACGGTACGGGTGGGTTAGAACTCATGGCGAGTAAGTCGGCTCCAGACCAGTGCGTAAGCCACTGGGCCAGCGTGGCGGGAGATTCATCTGTAAAAACTTGCATTTGTGGTTACTGTGGGGGGCCATGCTAACCTCCCTATGGTGTATAAATATACTTAGTTGGATTAATCTTATTGTAGCCAGCTGGTCCAGTGGCTGGCCTGGAGTTTTACGACTCACTTGCCATGGGTTCTAACCCCATCCGTACCGTGGTTTATTGTAATGCACGTTAGATTTTACCGAATTTTCCATTTTTTTAATCCAAAAAGTAGGTTTCATGTGATTAATGGTATTTAAAAACAATATACCGCACGAACATAATTAAGGGTGTATGTCTCTTGTTCACCGCCAGAACATTTTAATCACTAAAACAGGGATTAATGCAAACTCTCAATGTATACATGATAATATACACCTGGAAAGTACTCGAGGGTCTGGTCTCAAATTTGCATACTGCCATAACATACTGGACAGAAAGATATGGGAGGAAGTGCAAAATAAAGCCAGTGAAAAAGTAAGGGTGCGGTGGGCACGATAAGGGAACACTATCAACATCCGTGGCCCCAGATTATTCAACATCTTACCAGAAAATATCAGAAACACTGCTAGAACAAGTGTAGAAGTCTTCAAGAGGAAACTGGACAAGTATCTTCACCAGGTGTCAAATCAACCAGGCTGTGATGGACATGTGGGGCAGCGGGCCTCCAGCAGCAACAGCCTGGTTGACGAGGGTAGCACCAGACGAGCCTGGCCCATGGCCTGGCTCGGGGAATAGAGACACTCGGAACTCATCAAAGGTATGCTGAGATATACAGCACTCGGTGTATATACACAGGCTATATACACCTCTCGGTATATATAACTCGTGTTCATGTGGTGGCTACGTTGACACTGTTCTTCTAAAACTTCTTAGGATATAGCATACAAGACTTCATAAGCGAGATCATTAATTGAATAATTGTTTGTTTTAATAAATCCTGTATTTCACGACTTTAATGATGTACACAACGTGTAGATGGTTCTCGGGGTGATGGTCCTCGCGGCCGTCTGGGCTTCAGCATCATATTTGACGGCATGGTCAGTCACGCCCTTCAACATAGACACCACAGCCAGACCGATGATGAAGTGCTTAATGCAATTTATCCGGTTAAGAGATTGTCATTTCCCTTATATCTGAATGGAGGGTGTTGATAAGAGAGGTCTGGTTTGGCATCGAGCTGCGGAAACGATCCCTGAAACGGTCTTCAGGTAAAGTTTAGGTATCACTTTGTACCTCTTATCTTTAAGTGTACATACTTCACTCCGACTTTTTGCTGTTTATTTTGCGTCGTTTACTGTGCCTCGTGCTTTACATAATTTAACTTTTTGTATCAGAAGGACTAATTTTAGTGTGCACATTTGTATGCAGTTTTTTTCAGTATTTTTCGGGTGTTAATTTTGAGATACCTCGCCTGTGTTGCAGGAAGTCGAACCTCGGTATTCTTTACGTTGTTACTTTCACGATAATATGATTATGAACGAGTGTATAACAGTACAAGATGAGTGTAAGCAGATGTAGAGGGAATGAAAGATTGCAGGTCATATTGTAAACAACGATTATAGAGGAAGTTAATATATTTTGGGAGATGATGTATCGGAAGATGTGTTTATTAAGGAATGGGTAAGTTATTATAATTGGCATTCATGGGGTAGTGCTAAACTTATCATGGGTCCAGGGACCTGACCCCATTATTGTAGATTACAAAAAAGATTGTAGGGACGTTGAGGTATGTGTGAAGGTAATTGTAAATGAATGTAAAAATGTAAACGCATGGGAATAAGGTGATGGGAGCACTATTGTATGGGTGTGCTGTGTCAATGTTGCAGCAAAGATTAATTGGGATTTACTGTTCAGTGCGAAACAAATTGGACCAATTATTGCGTTGTATTGTTCGTATTTTGGTATTATCATTCAAACTAATAGCAAATCAACGGGGCTCATGCACTGAACTGCAAATATAATATGATTAAATACACGAGTACAAGTGTAAATATAGTTGTTTGAGGCTCAACTGTGTGCTAGTCTTGACCTGAGCTGTGAACTGCACGTCTGTAATCACCTAATTGTGGTTGCAGGGGTCGATTCATAGCTCCTGGCCCCGCCTCTTCACTGGTCGCTACTAGGACACTCCCTGCTCCATGAGGTTTATCATACCTCTTCTTAAAGCTATGTATGGATCCTTCCTCCACTACATCACTTTCCAGACTGTTCAATTTCCTGACAACTCTTTGACTGAATAAATACTTCCTAACATCCCTGTGACTCGGATGAGTCTTCAGCTTCCAATTGTGACCCCTTGTTGCTGTGTCCCATCTCTGAAACCTCCTGTGTGTGTGTGTCCGTCCTGGGAGGCGTTGCGTGCTCAGAAACTATCATTATGGTGTTATTCAACTGTGTTAATGTTGACCCGGGGCTGTGAGCTGCACGTGTGTGTGTGTGTCTCGCTCTCTTCTGGAAGGTGAGGTGTGCATAGAGACTATCATTATGGAGTTGTTATTGTATACAAAGATTAAAGCGTGTGAAGTTTGTCGGTGTTGTAGGGACTGATATTCGGTGAAGTTGTGTCTTTTCTTCACCACCATCTGTATCTTTATTCTTTATTTCTTCCTTCACTCAACTTCCACTTTCATTTTTATGTTTTCGTCATTTTCACCTGCATTTTTACCTCTCGTTTATTTTTAAGTTTACGCGTTTATTCGATTTGTGCTTAAACGCACACATCTTCAGAAGGTAAACACATTTCATGTTAGTGAGGTGGTAACCTCACTGTGTGAGGCAACACCTCACTGAGTGAGGCGACACCTCACTGAGGTGTTGATACTTCAAAGTGTACTGTAGGAGACTCACTGGTTCAGAATTTCAGTAATAATTTATAGTAAAACCGTTTCCAATAAAAGTTGCAAATTTCATACCACTCCACAGAATCAGAGTCATTGTTGTCCAGCCGGTAAGTGAAAGTGTGTGGGTAATTTCAAATTAAATATTAGGTCATGGCTTTTAAAATCATAAGAATGGAGGAGCACTACAGTGGACCCACCGGACCACTCCATGCAACTAGTTCCTTTCATTTTTATTTTTACCTTCGTCCTATACGCTCGCTCCGTCTCGTTTTCTTTAACGTTATTTTTTTTTCATCTTAATTCCTTGTTGTGATGGTCTCGGGGATCACCGCCCCCGCTTGCTGACTGGAATCTCACAAGGGCCTTCTTAGTATTTTTTTTCCAAACATTTGAATTTGTTGTAACTTTTTTCAATGTTTATTTTCGGTTATCTTGTTTAGTGGGCCATAATGTTGGTGGTAACCTCGTAGTGATGTTAGTTTGTCTCGTGTGGTTCACTCTCCACTGCTGCCTCTCCCTCCTTCCCTTCATAAAGTTGTTACTTCTTGCTTTGACGTCTTTCTCCCTCGCTTCTGTTTATTCTGTACTTCAACCATCTTTCTTCTCTGCTTCATCTTCATCTTCCCACCACTGCCTCTTCATCTTTACTTACAGTTACTCCTGCCTTCTGACATATTCGTAGAGTACATTTCGGTAACATCGTCTTTCGATTAACATATGACGGATCGAGCCCGCAGACGTGTTTAGTGTTTTACATTGTAAGTGAACAAATATAACCTCTTTCTGTGTTAGTCCAACTTCCCACGTCATAATTTACACCTTTTTCAAACTTTTATATAATTATAAAAGTGATAGCGCCCTCAGGTAACAACTGAAGGACCCGGGATCGACCCCGTGAAGGGTGAAACCTTAGGCATGTTTCCTTACATCTGTTTCCCTTGTTAACCTAGCATTTAGTAGGTACGTGGGTTTTGGCAGACTTTTGTGGGTTACATTTTGGGAATGAGAACCTTCAAAACCAGGGATGCCAAGCCCATGTTGACACTTTTCAGATCGCTTGTTCTATCTAGGCTGGAATATTGCTGCACACTAACTGCACCTTTCAAGGCAGGTGAAATTGCTGACCTAGAAAATGTGCAGAGAACCTTCACGGCACGCATAACTACGATAAACCACCTCAATTACTGGGAACGTTTGAAGTTCCTAAACTTGTACTCCCTAGAACGCAGGCGGGAGAGATACATTATTATATTCACTTGGAAAATTCTCGAGGGATTAGTACCAAACTTGCACACGAGTGTCACTCCCTACGAAAGCAAAAGACTCGGCAGACGATGTAACATCCCCAAAAGGAAAAGCAGGGGTGCCACTAGCACGTTGAGAGACAACACAATAAGTGTCAGGGGCCCAAGACTGTTCAACTGCCTCCCAGCATACATCAGGGGGATTACCAATAAGCCCCTAGCTGTCTTCAAGCAGGCACTGGACAGGCACCTAAAGTCGGTACCTGACCAGCCAGGCTGTGGTTCGTACGTTGGACTGCGTGCGGCCAGCAGTAACAGACTGGTTGATCAGGCCCTGATCCAACATGAGGCCTGGGCACAGACCGGGCCGCAGGGGCATTGACCCCTGGAACTCTCTCCAGGTAATGTAAGAACCACGCTGGAAATGTGCCGTGAGAATTTCACTGGAAATGTGCCATGAAAACCACACTGGGAATGTGCCCTGAGAACCACACTGGAAACTGTTCCATGAACTACACTGGACATGTGCCATGAGAACCACACTGGAAACTGTTCCATGAACTACACTGGACATGTGCCATGAGAACCACACTGGAAACTGTGCCATGAACTACACTGGACATGTGCCATGAGAACCACACTGGACATGTGCCATGAGAACCACACTGGACATGTGCCATGAGAACCACACTGGACATGTGCCATGAGAACCACACTGGACATGTGCCATGAGAACCACACTGGACATGTGCCATGAGAACCACACTGGACATGTGCCATGAGAACCACACTGGACATGTGCCATGAGAACCACACTGGACATGTGCCATGAGAACCACACTGGACATGTGCCATGAGAACCACACTGGACATGTGCCATGGGAACCACACTGGACATGTGCCATGGGAACCACACTGGACATGTGCCATGGGAACCACACTGGAAATGTGCCATGGGAACCACACTGGAAATGTGCCATGAGAACCACACTGGAAATGTGCCATGAGAACCACACTGGAAATGTGCCATGAGAACCACACTGGAAATGTGCCATGAGAACCACACTGGAAATGTGCCATGAGAACCACACTGGAAATGTGCCATGAGAACCACACTGGAAATGTGCCATGAGAACCACACTGGAAATGTGCCATGAGAACCACACTGGAAATGTGCCATGAGAACCACACTGGAAATGTGCCATGAGAACCACACTGGAAATGTGCCATGAGAACCACACTGGAAATGTGCCATGAGAACCACACTGGAAATGTGCCATGAGAACCACACTGGAAATGTGCCATGAGAACCACACTGGAAATGTGCCATGAGAACCACACTGGACATGTGCCATGAGAACCACTGGACATGTGCCATGAGAACCACACTGGAAATGTGCCATGAGAACCACACTGGAAATGTGCCATGAGAACCACACTGGACTGTGCCATGAAACACTGGACTGTGCCATGAGAACCACACTGGAAATGTGCCATGAGAACCACACTGGAAATGTGCCATGAGAACCACACTGGACATGTGCCATGAGAACCACACTGGAAATGTGCCATGAGAACCACACTGGAAATGTGCCATGAGAACCACACTGGAAATGTGCCATGGAACCACACTGAAATGTGCCATGAGAACCACTGGACATGTGCCATGAGAACCACACTGGAAATGTGCCATGAGAACCACACTGGAAATGTGCCATGAGAACCACACTGGACCTGTGCCATGAATTACACTGGACCTGTGCCATGAGAACCACACTGGACATGTGCCATGAGAACCACACTGGAAATGTGCCATGAGAACCACACTGGAAATGTGCCATGGGAACCACACTGGAAATGTGCCATGGGAACCACACTGGAAATGTGCCATGGGAACCACACTGGAAATGTGCCATGGGAACCACACTGGAAATGTGCCATGGGAACCACACTGGAAACTGTGCCATGGGAACCACACTGGAAACTGTGCCATGGGAACCACACTGGAAACTGTGCCATGAGAACCACACTGGAAACTGTGCCATGAGAACCACACTGGACATGTGCCATGAGAACCACACTGGACATGTGCCATGAGAACCACACTGGACATGTGCCATGAGAACCACACTGGACATGTGCCATGAGAACCACACTGGACATGTGCCATGAGAACCACACTGGACATGTGCCATGAGAACCACACTGGACATGTGCCATGAGAACCACACTGGACATGTGCCATGAGAACCACACTGGACATGTGCCATGAGAACCACACTGGACATGTGCCATGAGAACCACACTGGACATGTGCCATGAGAACCACACTGGACATGTGCCATGAGAACCACACTGGACATGTGCCATGAGAACCACACTGGACATGTGCCATGAGAACCACACTGGACATGTGCCATGAGAACCACACTGGACATGTGCCATGAGAACCACACTGGACATGTGCCATGAGAACCACACTGGACATGTGCCATGAGAACCACACTGGACATGTGCCATGAGAACCACACTGGACATGTGCCATGAGAACCACACTGGACATGTGCCATGAGAACCACACTGGACATGTGCCATGAGAACCACACTGGACATGTGCCATGAGAACCACACTGGACATGTGCCATGAGAACCACACTGGACATGTGCCATGAGAACCACACTGGACATGTGCCATGAGAACCACACTGGACATGTGCCATGAGAACCACACTGGACATGTGCCATGAGAACCACACTGGACATGTGCCATGAGAACCACACTGGACATGTGCCATGAGAACCACACTGGACATGTGCCATGAGAACCACACTGGACATGTGCCATGAGAACCACACTGGACATGTGCCATGAGAACCACACTGGACATGTGCCATGAGAACCACACTGGACATGTGCCATGAGAACCACACTGGACATGTGCCATGAGAACCACACTGGACATGTGCCATGAGAACCACACTGGACATGTGCCACTCTGACTTGTGTTGTTCTGGATGACTTACCCTCCGGGTAAATCTGAATAAAATCTTGAAAAGGAATACTGGAAGACTAATCTTAAGAGGAAAGGGGAGGGGACCTCGTGTTAAAGAAGGGGGGGAGGGTCTCTGAGCTCTGGGTAGTGAGAGGGAGGGGGGAGAGGGATGCGTGCGTCGTAGGGAGAAGAGGGAGAGGGTTTAAGTAAGTATATTTAGGCACAGGTACACACAAGTATAATTATCATACATAGTAACATACGTTCCCTTGAATTTATCTTCCTGGACTTCCTACTCATTTCTGCAACATTGCAAGCTCCTGATGTGTTGATTGAAACACGAGAGGCCTAGAACTGTCATTCAACTCTCCCCGTGGTTGTTTTGCATAGTAACATGTGCAATTACTTAGGATAACCCCCAAAAATCAAAGTGACTTATTTCCATTTGGATCCTTGTATTATCTTATTTAAACAAATCAGTTACAAAAAAAAGAGTAGGGTAGCAGGGGTAGATTAGAAGGAATAGTTGAGCCGAGAGGGAAAGAAGGGTCGGGGGAAAGGCATAGTGGTGGGTGTTGAGGAGAGTGGATGGCAGGAATGATGGAGGATACGGATAATAAGCAGGGAGGCAGGATAAATGAGGTCAAGCCTGCAATAACGGGAAGGCGAGATAAACGAGAGGCTAAGCATAGCCATCATGACGAGGGGAGGAGGGACACACGACAAGACTAGATACACACTGATACGTGTTCACACTCCGCTAATAATTGTATCAGGGAAACACAACTCTGCCATGCAACACTATTGGTGTTCCTCACTACTCAGCTCTGCCATGCAACACTATTGGTGTTCCTCACTACTCAGCTCTGCCATGCAACACTATTGGTGTTCCTCACTACTCAGCTCTGCCATGCAACACTATTGGTGTTCCTCACTACTCAGCTCTGCCATGCAACACTATTGGTGTTCCTCACTACTCAGCTCTGCCATGCAACACTATTGGTGTTCCTCACTACTCAGCTCTGCCATGCAACACTATTGGTGTTCCTCACTACTCAGCTCTGCCATGCAACACTATTGGTGTTCCTCACTACTCAGCTCTGCCATGCAACACCATTGGTGTTCCTCACTACTCAGCTCTGCCATGCAACACTATTGGTGTTCCTCACTACTCAGCTCTGCCATGCAACACCATTGGAGTTCCTCACTACTCAGCTCTGCCATGCAACACCATTGGTGTTCCTCACTACTCAGCTCTGCCATGCAACACCATTGGTGTTACTACTCAGCTCTCTCATGCAACACCATTGGTGTTCCTCACTACTCAGCTCTGCCATGCAACACCATTGGTGTTACTACTCAGCTCTGCCATGCAACACCATTGGTGTTCCTCACTACTCAGCTCTGCCATGCAACACCATTGGTGTTACTACTCAGCTCTGCCATGCAACACCATTGGTGTTCCTCACTACTCAGCTCTGCCATGCAACACCATTGGAGTTCCTCACTACTCAGCTCTGCCATGCAACACTATTGGTGTTCCTCACTACTCAGCTCTGCCATGCAACACCATTGGTGTTCCTCACTACTCAGCTCTGCCATGCAACACTATTGGTGTTCCTCACTACTCAGCTCTGCCATGCAACACTATTGGTGTTCCTCACTACTCAGCTCTGCCATGCAACACTATTGGTGTTCCTCACTACTCAGCTCTGCCATGCAACACTATTGGTGTTCCTCACTACTCAGCTCTGCCATGCAACACTATTGGTGTTCCTCACTACTCAGCTCTGCCATACAACACTATTGGTGGTCCTCACTACTCAGCTCTGCCATGCAACACCATTGGTGTTCCTCACTACTCAGCTCTGCCATTGGTGTTACTACTCAGCTCTGCCATGCAACACCATTGGAGTTCCTCACTACTCAGCTCTGCCATGCAACACCATTGGTGTTACTACTCAGCTCTGCCATGCAACACCATTGGTGTTCCTCACTACTCAGCTCTGCCATGCAACACCATTGGAGTTCCTCACTACTCAGCTCTGCCATGCAACACCATTGGTGTTCCTCACTACTCAGCTCTGCCATGCAACACCATTGGTGTTACTACTCAGCTCTCTCATGCAACACCATTGGTGTTCCTCACTACTCAGCTCTGCCATGCAACACCATTGGTGTTCCTCACTACTCAGCTCTGCCATGCAACACCATTGGTGTTACTACTCAGCTCTGCCATGCAACACCATTGGTGTTCCTCACTACTCAGCTCTGCCATGCAACACCATTGGAGTTCCTCACTAATCAGCTCTGCCATGCAACACCATTGGATTTACTACTCAGCTCTGCCATGCAACACCGTTGGTGTTCCTCACTACTCAGCTCTGCCATGCAACACCATTGGTGTTCCTCACTACTCAGCTCTGCCATGCAACACCATTGGTGTTACTACTCAGCTCTGCCATGCAACACCATTGGTGTTCCTCACTACTCAGCTCTGCCATGTAACACCATTGGTGTTCCTCACTACTCAGCTCTGCCATGTAACACCATTGGTGTTCCTCACTACTCAGCTCTGCCATGTAACACCTTTGGTGTCGCGATACCTGTGACTGCCTAGACGACGTTCAAATGTGCACACTCATGGTCTTGCTGTCAGGTTGATGTGGTATATTGTGGGGTGGGTAACGTGGACACCTTTTTTTTTGTTTTATATTTAATTATACTTATGTTTTGTTAGTTTTTTTTACGCTAGAATGGTGAGCAACAATCTGGTTGATCATTGAAAATGAAAGTTTGGCTTTAGGACGAAAATTGAGAGTAGAACAACTCTGGAAAGGTCACAGGTATGTGGGTATGTAGGTGCCAGCCTGTAAATATGATAAACGTGTAATACTAGGACTTTTATTACGAAAAGTTTCGCTCACTGGAACTGATAAAGCTCCCGTGAGCGAAGACGTTTCCTAATCGAACGTTTGTTACATATGTGTCATAGTTTATAGTGCGGATGTACATACACCGGGTTGCTGTAACTAGGTGCGAGCTTGTATGTACTGGGTAGCTTATTTCTTCTTCCGTAGGTCCTGCATCAGGTGCTCCAAGGCACCTCAGCCCTCACGGACACCTGTCACTTTCCGCAAGATCATAATTTATCATTCTCACTCTTCCTCTCCCTCTCTCCCCCTCTCTCCTCCCCTCTCACCCCCTCTCACCCCCTCTCTCACCCCCTCTCTTTCCCCCTCTCACCCCCTCTCACCCCCTCTCACCCTCTCCCTCTCACCCTCTCCTCCCTCCTCCTCCCTCCCTCTCTCCCTCCCTCTCTCCCTCCCTCTCCCTCCCTCTCTCCCTCCCTCTCCTCCCTCCCTCCCTCCTCTCCCTCCCTCTCCCTCCCTCTCTCCCTCCCTCTCTCCCTCCCTCTCTCCCTCCCTCTCTCCCTCCCTCTCTCCCTCCCTCTCTCCCTCCCTCTCTCCCTCCCTCTCTCCCTCCCTCTCTCCCTCCCTCTCCCCCTCCCTCTCTCCCTCCCTCTCTCCCTCCCTCTCTCCCTCCCTCTCTCCCTCCCTCTCTCCCTCCCTCTCTCCCTCCCTCTCTCCCTCCCTCTCTCCCTCCCTCTCTCCTCCCTCTCTCCCTCCCTCTCTCCCTCCCTCTCTCCCTCCTCTCTCCCTCCCTCTCTCCCTCCTCTCTCCCTCCCTCTCTCCCTCTCCTCTCTCTCTCTCCCTCTCTCTCTCCTCTCTCTCTCCTCTCCTCTCTCTCCCTCTCTCTCTCCCTCCTCTCCCTCTCTCTCCCTCTCTCCTCTCTCTCTCCCTCTCTCCTCCCTCTCCCCCTCTCTCTCCTCTCTCCCTCCCTCTCCCCCTCTCTCTCTCTCCCTCCCTCTTTTAATGGTATTCCTCTCATTCGCTGCTTCATCACCCAGCTCCTCACATACATTATTGTGTCAGTAATTTTTCATTATTTGATAAGTAAGACGCATTTTATGGAAACTGGTTAGATAAGTACACTTTCCTGCATGGAACAACATATAGCCATCGGTACTTATCTGTTAACACCATGTCCAGCAGCCTCTCCCTGGACATCCCTTTGGGGTGTCGTTCCACTTTCCACTGTGGCTGTGGCGTATATCCCAGCATTTCATTAGCATCTGAAATGATACTCATTTGGTTTGGGCGTAAAGCCCTCTAATTACGGCCTTGAATAGGACAGCCCTAATCACCTTGTGTCTGCCCAAGGACTGCAGTTCTTTGTGGCGATACGAGTGAGATTAAGCCTTACCTTGCTCGTATAACGAGCTTATGACGTTGACAGCGTCATTAAGGCCGATATCGGTGACTTGACTGAAGGCTTGAGTGTCTCTGGGAATGTTGCACTAATGTTCGCCACTACGTCGGGAATGTTCGTTGCAATCACTCGCAATATCAGTTGCACTTCACCATTGAGTACCATCATTTGCTCAGTATCGTGGTATTATCCACAGCAGGGAGAACACGGATACACTATGTGATTAGTTCATTCATAGTTTCCTGAGAGTGTCAGAATGAACAAGTCAAGAACGCACTGGTCACTACTGTGCCTTTGTCTTTTAACGATAAGGAGGCAACGCCTGCCTCCGTGACACACACGTCCGGTCAGTTCCTTGAAACAATCCGAGGCCCACCGACCTCGTCGCCCTCCAGTTCATCATCCCCACAAAGGATATACTGAACTCAGCTTTATATATCTTCCTTGCTACATTGCAACAGTATTCAATACAAGAGGGTAGGTTTCTTGTTATTTAGCTATAGACTACAATTCATAATAGTCTCAACTTGTAGATAAAGTGGGGTGCAGGTTTTCCCTTAATTTTCCTGTTATGGAGAAAAGAGTAATTACTCTGGTTTAACCCTCACTGTGTAGTTGATCAAGAAGTGTAGCAAGGAGAGGAAGGCGCGCCTCGTGACGCTATCGTACATACATGTGCATTTAATGAAGGTGTTTGTGAGGAAAGAAGAGTCCACTAGCCCCCTCTGGGAGGGCTGACAGATACCCCCTTTACTGGAGATTTTTTTCCACAACGCATATAACAGTGTTGGAATTGTGCTCTTATTATATTGATAGTTTCCATTGTCAGCCTCTCATAATTTCATCATTAATCTGATAAATTAGACATGTTTGCAGCACTTGGGTATCTTTATTGAAGAAACGTTTCGCCACACAGTGGCTTCATCAGTCCTTTAAAAAGAAGATTGGTGAAGATCAGAAGGAGTTTGCGGTAATCAGTCCGTCAGACAGTGCGTGGCGAAACGTTCCCTCAGTAAATATACCCAAGTGTTACACATGTCTTAATTTATCAACTTGTCGGTTCTCTGAGCCATTTTTCTACACGATAAAGCTGAAATAATAGAGGTATTTACTAATGGTTTTCCATTATTATTGTTAATTTCATGTGTCAGCCTCTCGTAGTTTCATCATAGATCTGAAGTAATAGAGGCATTTACTAATGGTGTTCCATTACTCACTATGTAGTTTCCTCAGACACTTTATACAGATACATTGCGTTCTTAAGCCAGGTTGGAAATAAATGGTATAAAATACTGACACAATGGAAAAATAAACACTTAAGCAGTATAATATGATCCTTTATTTGACAACGTTTCGCCCACGCAGTGGGCTTTATCAAGTCACAAACAGATCCTTTTACCCAGGTAGATCTGTTTGTGACTTGATAAAGACCACTGCGTGGGCGAAACGTTGTCAATAAAGGATCACATTATACTGATTAAGTGTTTATTTTTCCATTCTCAAGTCAGCCTTGTTTATTGCATCTCTCAGGCGAATAATGGTGGCAACCTCTTTTTTCCCTATAATTGTGGCCATTACTTAGGTTTTTAAACCTGGCGAGGATGAGGGGAAGCTTCCAGTAAGAGTTTAAAAAGTAGTCGAGAAGCAGCGCACAAAGCAGCCACGGTGAGGTGGAATTATTTGATCTTCACCTTCATCTTTGACCTCCCAGAGGCTCAGACGACCACCACACTTCACAGTGGTCTTCATTTTTGTGTGTGTTGCATAATTAGATAGGTTTGTTTGGATTTTTTAACCCGGAGGGTTAGGCACCCAGGATAACCCAAGAAAACAGTGCGTCATCGAGGACTGTCTTATTTCCATTTGGGGTCTTTCAGTCTTATCCCCCAGGATGTGACCCACAATAGTCGACTAACACCCAGGTACCTACTTGCTTGCTAGGTGAACAGGGACAGCAGGTGTAAGGAAACTTGCTCAGTGTTTCCACCCATGCTGGGGATTGAACCATGGTCACTGTGTGAGGTGAGAGCGTTGTCAACCGAGCCACGGGACACAGGTTACACAGCTGAAACATTGATTACCTCTATGAAAGGGAATTGCACTTTGAAATATCCTGACATTAAGAAGTAGGGGGAAAAAAGCCTGGTAATGTGCATGTGACAGTGGTTGTGGAGTGTGGGAGGTGGTGGTGAGAGTGGTTGTGGAGTGTGGGAGGTGGTGGTGAGAGTGGTTGTGGAGTGTGGGAGGTGGTGGTGAGAGTGGTTGTGGAGTGTGGGAGGTGGTGGTGAGTGGTGTGAGTGGAGGTGGTGGTGAGAGTGGTTGTGGAGTGTGGGAGGTGGTGGTGAGAGTGGTTGTGGAGTGTGGGAGGTGGTGGTGAGAGTGGTTGTGGAGTGTGGGAGGTGGTGGTGAGAGTGGTTGTGGAGTGTGGGAGGTGGTGGTGAGAGTGGTTGTGGAGTGTGGGAGGTGGTGGTAGAGTGGTTGTGGAGTGTGGGAGGTGGTGGTGAGAGTGGTTGTGGAGGTGGAGGTGGTGGTGAGAGTGGTTGTGGAGGTGGAGGTGGTGGTAGAGTGGTTGTGGAGTGTGGGAGGTGGTGGTGAGTGGTTGTGGAGTGTGGGAGGTGGTGGTGAGAGTGGTTGTGGAGTGTGGGAGGTGGTGGTGAGAGTGGTTGTGGAGTGTGGGAGGTGGTGGTGAGAGTGGTTGTGGAGTGTGGGAGGTGGTGGTGAGAGTGGTTGTGGAGTGTGGGAGGTGGTGGTGGAGTGGTTGTGGAGTGTGGGGGGTGGTGAGAGTGGTTGTGGAGTGTGGGGGTGATGGTGAGAGTGGTTGTGGAGTGTGGGGGTGATGGTGAGAGTGGTTGTGGAGTGTGGGGGTGATGGTGAGAGTGGTTGTGGAGTGTGGGGGTGATGGTGAGAGTGGTTGTGGAGTGTGGGGGTGATGGTGAGAGTGGTTGTGGAGTGTGGGGGTGATGGTGAGAGTGGTTGTGGAGTGTGGGGGTGATGGTGAGAGTGGTTGTGGAGTGTGGGGGTGATGGTGAGAGTGGTTGTGGAGTGTGGGGGTGATGGTGAGAGTGGTTGTGGAGTGTGGGGTGATGGTGAGAGTGGTTGTGGAGTGGGGGTGATGGTGAGGTGGTTGTGGAGTGGGGGGTGAGGGTGGTTGTGGAGTGTGGGGGTGGTGAGAGTGGTTGTGGAGTGGGGGTGGTGAGGGTGGTTGTGGAGTGGGGGTGGTGAGGGTGGTTGTGGAGTGGGGGTGGTGAGGTGGTTGTGGAGTGGGGGTGGTGAGGGTGGTTGTGGAGTGGGGTGGTGAGGTGGTTGTGGGTGGGGTTGGTGAGGGTGGTTGTGGAGTGGGGGTTGGTGAGGGTGGTTGTGGAGTGGGGGGAGGTGGTGGTGAGAGTGGGGGGTGGTGAGGGTGGTTGTGGAGTGGGGGTGGTGAGGGTGGTTGTGGAGTGTGGAGGTGGTGGTGGGAGGGTTGTGTGGGGTGGTGGAGGGGTTTGGGGGTGGTGGTGAGAGTGGTTGTGGAGTGGGGGGTGGTGAGAGTGGTTGTAGAGTGGGGAGGTGGTGGTGAGTGGTTGTAGAGTGTGGGAGGTGGTGGTGAGAGTGGTTGTGGAGTGGGGGTGGTGAGTGGTTGTGGAGTGTGGGAGGTGGTGAGAGTGGTTGTGGAGTGGGGGTGGTGAGTGGTTGTGGAGTGTGGGAGGTGGTGTGAGAGTGGTTGTGGAGTGGTGGTGGTGAGAGTGGTGTGGAGGTGGTGGTGGAGTGGTTGTGGAGTGGGGTGGTGAGAGTGGTTGTGGAGTGGTGGTGGTAGAGTGGTTGTGGGAGAGGGAGGTGGTGGTGAGAGTGGTTGTGGAGTGGTGGTGGTGAGAGTGGTTGTGGAGGGTGGTGGTGAGAGTGGTTGTGGAGTGGTGGTGGTGAGAGTGGTTGTGGAGTGTGGGAGGTGGTGGTGAGAGTGGTTGTGGAGTGGGGGTGGTGAGAGTGGTTGTGGAGTGGTGGTGGTGAGAGTGGTTGTGGAGTGGGGGGTGGTGAGAGTGGTTGTGGAGTGTGGGAGGTGGTGGTGAGAGTGGTTGTGGAGTGGGGGGTGGTGGTGAGGTGGTTGTGGAGTGGCGGTGGTGAGAGTGGTTGTGGATTGGCGGTGGTGAGAGTGGTTGTGGAGTGGGGTGGTGAGAGTGGTTGTGGAGTGGGGGTGGTGAGAGTGGTTGTGGAGTGGGGGTGGTGAGAGTGGTTGTGGAGAGAGGGAGGTGGTGGTGAGAGTGGTTGTGGAGAGAGGGAGGGGAAGGGGGGACAAAAATTAAAGTTAATGAGGAAAGTTACATAGTATGGGTCAGGTTGAGATGGCGTCGAGGCATCTGATGAGCATGTGTTGTGATGTGCTCGACTATCAGGTGTGCTCGACTATCAGGTGTGCTCGACTATCAGGTGTGCTAGTATTTTTCCATATATGTACTACTAAAGGTTACAGATTTTGATCCACGGTGTTGGTGACAGCGATTATTGAGGCTTCAGGAATGTTCGTCGTCTCAGGTCAGGTTCAGTGATGACGAGTAGTGAATCTTTCCAATTCATGCGATGCTCTTCGAAGTTGCTATTGGAAACGCAGACGTTGCCCAAATCATCCCTGTTGCAGGCATATTTATGTTCAGTCAGGCGGGTAGATCTGTGTCCCTTGCGTACTTTATGGTAGAGTCTACAGGAGGTAACATAGAACGCCTGCTCAGGAAGTAGATGCGAGACAGACTACGCTTCTTAGTGAGGTGCTTGAAGGAAGGTGTATCTATGGTGGCTACGTTGATGTTGCCTCTGGACACCCATACAAAAAATGGTTATAACTATGACCATAATTTTTCAAGGGGTAGACCGGTAAGGCAGTGGAAGGCCTCGGTCAGATGACTAAAAGCTCCAACGGCGGGTCATCATCTGACTAAGACCCGTCAGGAAACACTTGTCCTGTTTCCTGACGAACCTTACCTAACCATCTGGAGTACCCGGCGGGTGTTCTTGCAAGTTATATTCTGATGACAGTACGCTCAGTGTTGAGCCCAATGCTGAGCCAAACTCACTCACTCTCTCTCGACCATACATCTCACTCAACATTTGCAATTCAAAGAAGACTTGTTGTTCTCGTAGAGTTTCTCGTTAGTTTTCCATGGTTTTGTAGAACACTGAGAGGCACACGAGGTCCTTCATAATTCCGCCTTAGTCGACGGTGACCCTAGAAAGCTTCTCATGGATTCACTCAGAAAAAGAGAGGCCAGTCCTGTCTGGGTGTAGGGAGGAGAATTTTCTAAGTCACTCAAGACAATATATCTCAGGTGTTAAGATTTATTATATCTGTCTTCCCCTTTCTCTCTGTAGCGCTTAGTTATGATTATTTATATCTGTTTAGCGCTTAGTTATGATTATAATTCATTCTCTCTCTCCCTCCCATGGTGTTGTCTTAGCTTCACTCCCGTAATTCATCATCACAAGATTAAAAAGTTTTTTCTTTTTAAAGTTTTTAAATCGTGCGAAGGTGTCCTCTCATATGTACCGTTTTAAAGGTCAGTGAAATTCTTCGTGTAGGAGTTTGAAAACTAACTCAGCCATGAAATGGAGCACTCTGACTTCCAGCAGAGTTAATTCTGCTACGCGATATCAGCTTAACTAATTGGTGCCAATTTAGCCGGTAAATTAATCGTTCACAAGTCAAATTAAATTTGGGCTAAGTTTCTCTTGGTAGCAATGAGTAGAAACTGCCGAGTAAGAGACACATGCTGAAGAAACTATACTGAAAGTTGTTTTGTTAGTGTTGAGGGAGTATGATAGTTTGTTGGTACATTAACAGTGTTGAGGAAGTGTGAAAGTAGGTCAGTGTAGCTGAGCCAATATTGGTGTAGTGAAGTTCTCACGTGGCTCTTGCTCATCTCACCTCCAGTGTACGAACACACTAACCTCATAAGGTGACGAACTGGGAAGGAGTTACGAAAGTTTTTTAAACAGGTGGATGAGTAGAAGTATTAATACCACCAATGAAATGCTTTTAGAGGTGGAATGAGCACACTAAGAGATAACTCGGTGTGAAGGGACCAACACTTTCTAATATCCTCCATTATATAAGGGGGGGGGGGTTACCAACAAGCCCATAGCCATCTTCAGAAGGGAATGTCTTAATGAGCCGGGCTGTGGTGCCTACACTGGACTGCGTGAGGTCAGCACCAACAGCCTGATTGATAAGGCCGTCAACCAGGAGGCCTCGTATGGGACCGGGCCGCGGGGATAGTGACCCTGGAACTCTGCAGGTAATCATATTTGTGGATATAGGTACTTGATCATGTAAAAAAAATAAAAACTTAAACCTAACTGTCTTAATATATAAACCTGATAGTAAGAATATTGGTGAAATGAGCCGGGAGTTTTGCTGGGCATGTGAAAAACACTCCTAGCCTTGTGCTATTATAAACCCACTGTGGGAAAGATAGTCATGGGAACCCATAGCAACTGATATTATCTTGACATTGTCTGAACACTGAGTGTAGTGTTGGTGAAGCGAGGGCGTTGAACGGGCACGGGGAAATAGTGGTGTGCGTGTGTTGCCAGTAATACAGACATCTATGGCCAGAGGAACTGTCCATGTGTAGGCTACAGCAACAGCTCTGACGCAGGGGACCCGAGGCAACACCACCAATGAATAGAAAGACTGAAGAATGTATTTTGTGCATTTTATGAACAATTTGTTTGTGTAATCAAATTATAAGATAGGCAGGTACTTTGAGGGAGGTACATACCTTGAAGTACTACCTTCCTGGAACACCACCCCAGCTTTCTGGTCTCAGGAGGCCTTATTGTTGACGAGCTGATCAAGCCTGAGGAGAGTGAGGGGCACAGGGTCGATGATCCCATCAATGTAATGCTCACTCCTAGTGTGAACAGCGTCCTAAGACTTGGGAAATCTTTAGCAACATGGAAGGCATATCACGCTAATGATTCACCTTATATATGTACAAACATTAATCTGTTGAAGTAAGATAACGCAGACAAACTCACTAATTTTTGCGAGGCCTGACAAAATTAAACATCTGTTTTAATATTAATATTCAGGTTAATGGATGTTGATGAGTAAGACGAGATGTGTGTGTGCTCTTATGCAACTCATTCTTGCACCATCAGAGGTGCTCATGCAGGTTTCTTCACTACGCACAGTCACCACTAGTTTCCCAGACGTGTTTAGGAGAGATTTTACATGAATAAATAAACGTTTTATTGGTTCATATAACCTAAACTAATTTAAATTAAAATAAATATATTATACGTTAAGTTACAGGAAACTTTAGGAAATTGATGTTGGGAACTTGGTAAGAAAATTAAGGATAGGTGAAGTAATTGTTGTTGTGTACGGCTGTTGTTGTATATCTCTCCCTGGGATGTGACTAGTGGTGCCCAGATGTTGGGGAGAGGGAGCACAACATCTGGCATCATTAGAAGATTTCCTAAAAGCGTATTGATTATGATCAGGCAAGTAGGGTCATTGTTGTTTGTCTTTGTGCCGGGTGCTTAGCAACGTCTTCCATGCCTTTCCATCTCCCTCCCTCCCTCCCCTGCTTCTTTCCTTGACCTCCTTCCTCATTTTTCCGGCTCAGTTACACTTTGATTAATTTTCTACCTCTCTTCTTTGTCCTCCGAGCTTCCTTCATCTCCTTGCTCTCTCCTCTCCTGTGTGTGTTGGGGGGTCGGGCAGTGAGGAGTGCCCATAATCCTCCTGTGGTCTCATTCTCTCATTTATGAATCTCTTGGCCCTCTCTCTCTCTCTTTCTCTCTCTCTCTCTCTCTCTCTCTCCCTCTCTCTCCTCTCTCTCCCTCTCTCTCCCTCTCTCTCTCCCTCTCTCTCTCCCTCTCTCTCTCTCTCTCTCTCTCTCTCTCTCTCTCTCTCTCTCTCCCTCTCTCTCTCCCCCTCCCCCCCCTTTCCTCTTCCTCTTCACCCCGCCCACCGGAGCCCCTGTGATCATTATTAACTTTGCACTCTCCTCATTGCCCTACTTACACATCCTCTCTTACTACCCTAATTACTCTCATTATCTTCGCGATTCTGTCCTGTTCGTTACTTCTTTCTGTGAGCGTAGGGGTTCTCTCTTGCTGTTAACGGACGGAGGCTCGAGCCTGCACTTGCAGTCTAACCATAGTTGATTACATGGTCTTCGTCTCTGCGGGCTGCTCACACACCACGCTGTCTGCTCTGTGACCTGACCAATCAGTTGAGGATGATCAGTCAGACTGTTAGTGCTAGCAACACTTGTGCCAAATGACCACACGGGCTTAGCGGTTCCCAATAATAATATTTTTTTTACAGTGTCTTTAATTTTGTTTTAACAAACAACACTGTCGTCTTAAAGTCGGTATGAGATGTTTTCCAGTGACAAGTATTACTGCACCTTGATTATTGTGCGCAATTATACTCGCACTGGTAATTATAATCAATTGTACCTGTATTAGGTTTTATGATGAATTTTGTCCACACGAATTTTTGGTGAATTGTATTTACAGAGGTCGTATCTTTGTTGAATTAATGCTCACACTGGCGTTCTTTATGCAGTCAATTACAAGGGACGAGTTGCGACTTTGATGTTATATCGTATTATTGAAGAGTTAGTGTTGAGTAGAAGGTCAGTCACTCTTGTAATGTCACTTATTAATTATGAAGGTGATGCCAGGAGTCTCTTGCGCGTCTTAACACGCAAACATAAATTTTCTCATCATTTGTTGACTTCTCTCTAACAGGACACTCGGACATTTCTTTTGCATAAAAATTGTTTAGTAAATTGTAATCTGCATTATTTCGTTGCGTTCTCTGACATGCCTCTTTTTCTGGCTCTAGGTGCCCCCATGCACGGTCCCTCGCCTTCACAACATCTTCTCTCATCTCCTTTCATCTCCTCGACTCTCCCCCTCCCTCCCCCCTCCCCTCCTGTGTCTCCGGATTGCAGAGTCGTCCCTCGGGTAATTCCTCACAAGACATACCAGAATAAAAACACGAACGAGATCTTTTTAGCGGTCAAGGCTCCCTGGATGTCAGATTATTGTGTGATCCTTAGGGGTTAACTTAGATGAACCAGGTTGTGATGGATATGTGGGTCATCGGGCCACCCGCAGCAACAGCCGGGTTGACCAGGCAAGCACCAGACGAGCCTGGCGGGAGTAGAAAAAAACTCGGAACTCATCAAAGGTATAAAGTTAAAGGTAGCTTATCACAGGAGGTACACACAAAAACCATTTAATTTCAGCGGCGTGTGCAAGACTGACAAGCCTCGGAATACCATTCAAGAACTCAAACAAAAGTCCTGTATAACACATGTTAGGCCAGTCATCGAGTGCATGACCCCAGTGTGGCGCCACCGCCTGGTCAGGTACATGTAGTAAATTGTAAAGGTCCTAAGGCTTGCAACCAACCTTATCCCAGAACTGAGGGGAATGAACAGTGAGAGAGGTTAAAAGGAATTGAACCTGGCGAGCTTGGCGGAGAGTATTGAGACGAACATGATTACCACGTACAGAATTTTAAGATGTTATAAAGCAGATGTAGCCAGTTTGAATTAATAAACTATGAACAAGGTTATAAAAATTGAAGCTGAAGACGCGACGAGTTATACCTTTGATATACCTTTGAAGAGTTTCGAGAGGTTCTGTACTCTGAGTTATAGGGATGTTAAAATGTACTTATGAAGTGTCAGGGTGGTTGAGAAGCGAAATGAGTTGAATGAGGAAATGTTGGAGGTAAACTCAGTTCAAAGCTTCAGGACTAGGGATGAAGTGCAAGATGTCAGAAACCAGTAATGTCGGTCTTGGAAGTGGACTTAAGACCTGGAGCTCGACCCTCGCAAGCACAAATCTTCAAGTACAAATCGTTGAATATAAGTGAGCGGTGCGGGTGATGGTGGCCTGATCAGTCAGCTTGTTGCTGCTTGAGACTTGCTAGGCATCGTAGCAGTTACATCCCCACTGATCAATGTTGATTAGTGATGGCAGGTAATCCATGCGGGTGACATTCTTTAACATAGGCGCTTACTGCAAATGTAGTGTAAGTAGTGATGTTGGCATCAAAAGTGGGTGGGTATGGTGGCACTTGTTAGTGGTTGTAATGGTGGTGAGTGTTGGTGCCTGGGGTGGGTGGCTGGGGGGGGTATTGGGGTAGCTCTTGTCCATTGTATTGGCAGATGACAATCTTTTAGCATATATTTCGACTAGCAAAGACTTTTTTCAAAATAAAAATAACTTTTTATTATAACAAAAGGTATTAAATATCACACAATGGACATACAAGTTGTTAGAGAATGCATAGTGTTACCAGGTAATTATGTAACTGTTGTAATAGCATGGTGGAAGCAGTGAGGAAATGCCAGTGCGTGGGTGTTGGAGGTGTCAGGTAACGCTAGTAAAGGTTACCCAGTGTTTAAGGAAGGCGGAGATGCCGTGGACACAAACAAGGTGGTTCTGGCTAGTGTAGAGGGTGTGAGACGTGTTGGGTGAGGTACTCACTCGCGGACCTTGGCCCTGCTATACTCCGTCTGGCACACTCTCAGACCTGCATAAACTGACGGATGCTGGCTCCTCTCACACTTCACTTTACCGCCAGCTTCCCCAGCTCACCCACAACATTGAATTACTGCAGAAACATGATTTTGGCGATCCCGCATTCACTGTTTACATCTAGAAAATGTAATGAACAAGTATCATTTTGAAAAAAAGCAGACAATGGGTTCAGTCGCCCAGTGAAAAACAGAAAAAGGAACAGGTTTTGAGAGATGATTATGGTCAAGTACAATATGTGGTGTGAACAATGTGGGAAGCTGGGTAGACACTGAACTATGTTCTCTATACGTCACCACATCACACCATGATTGGCATGAGGGCTTTTGGCTTCACTTCCCACACACGTAAGTACCTTGGACTCTTGTCTCCAACTTTTAGTTGTCAACATTATTACAATGAATTATATAAGTTAATGTCATCCACTGCATGGTAGTCGTTCCTCTCTTCCAAGAAGACAACGTAGTTTTATTTTATGTCATTGTATTGAGATTCCTGTTACATTTTCTTGAAGATATATACGAGTGTTTTTCGTCTTGCATGTATATAATGTAGACTCGTAGAGGGTTAGAGTAGTTCATTGTACCTTTAGGGTTTTTAACCACGATCTTGTATGAAGTAGTTCGTGTTCTTTATTCAAGTTTATGTATTAAATGAAATGAAGAGGATCGAAATATACAGATCAATCAACCTCTTGTGTTTACATGTAAGTTATTATTGAACATTGACAAGTGTTCAGTACACTTTAATTATTCACAGGCTATAAAATGATACCTGAAAATTTGTGTTAGTGCACAATAGTATAGTATAAAGTGATGTGTATGTTGCACCTTCGTTGAGTTTGTCGATACATCGGTAGTGTGTTGCGGACGTCGTACAAGGATGGTCTGTGCTTGTCTTTGTTCTTAACTATTTTTTTGTGATTGTCCTAAGTGTAGTTGCTGAGTATACGCACTCACTGACACCATTGTTCATGCTTACCTCCTTGTGGAAGTGGCACCCCAAGTGCCTCAAGATCGAACTTTATATAAGGTTTAATCCGTGTTCCACGTGTCTCGTCACTTATTTTTTTCCCCAGTATTGTATCTGCGTCATCGCCACTCTAACTTTTGGTGCGTTTAAAAACCTCCTTTGTGCGAGTATTGTAAAGAATATTTTATGAAAACTTGGTGTGATTCATACTGGGTACTTTATATAGATGTTTAAAACACTGTATTAACATCCGTGGGCCTAACTTGTCAACCTACTACCAGCAGATACCAGAAATATTATTGGAACCAGTGTAGTTGCCTTCAGGAGAAAACTAGATCATCTCCGCAGTGTCAAATCAACCAGGCTGTGATGGATGTGGGGGCCGGTGGGTCGCTAACAGCAACAGACTGGTCGACTAGGCAATCAACAGGGAGGTGTGGCCGCGGGATTAGGAAAACTACCAAAACAGGTTACAGGCGGATAAAATAAATTCTCTGGCCTGAGAATTTCTTGCATCTACCTGGCAAGAAAGTGGGTCACAAATGGTCTACTATTCGCCCCCAGTCGATCCACCTAATATGCTGCCTGTGTTAGTAATTTCGTGTCCTTTCCTGTCCTTGCTAAATCTTTCTTCAGTGTATCGACCCGGTTTTTGTGCTTCCTCTTCTAATATCCAAACGATCTCTCATGCGTATATTTTGTCTCCTCTTCACTGTAACCAACCTTTTACTGAAGTCTCAATTGTTTCTTCCTCTCAGTTTTCTTTTATGTTACATGTTAATAGTCTCGGGAATCATGGCCTCCGTGGTCTTGTCTCAGACCATGGCTTCTAAGTTGCAAAGGGACCATTACAACACTACGAACTATTAAGAGACACACAAGAAAGTAAAGTTTATACAGAATGTAAGTAGAAATGTGTAAGTTCTGCTGATTTATATGTTCATGAGACAAAAATAAAAATCCAGCATTCGTATGAGAGTGAAACTTTTAACAAACTTTAGTTTCATAATCTTCTGACGGAAGGGAAGTTCCTTCCTGTATATAATTGCTCTCTATCCACCTACTGCATATTGCAACATTTTTCTTAGAGCTCTCTTTACGGCAGTGTTGCAAAGTTGTTCTCCGCCCCTTATAACTTGTCCTGGTGAGTGGCACTGTTGGCACTCCATACACACGGGCTGGCATCATGAATACATCCAAAGCTTTTCTCTTTAATGAAGCCTTTAAACTACTGCAATGATCTTTACTGCCAGTTTATGACGTCACTTTCAAGTCACACCAAAAATGTGAAACATTTTGTCTTCTTGACAAGTCTAACCCGCAGTGTCGTCAATGATGACACATTGTTACTGTATAAAAATGCATTGCTAATAAATGTTCTGACCATTGAATAGCACATGACTGTTCAGTGCGTACATGAATGTATGTATGTGTGTGTGTTTGTCGTGCCGAACAGGTAAAACTTGCAATTTTGGCTTAAATTGCAACGCTCTTCTTGCCGAATAAGGCAAGCGAAAATTTCTGTATGCAATAATTTCGCAAAAATCATTCTGAACCTAACGAAAAAATATATTTCATTGTGTTTATTATTAAATTATTGTAAACTTATCTAAAATATATTTAGGCTTAATTAAATTGCGCTTGTTGTAATAAGGTTACGTTAGTTTTCTAAGGTTCTTTTGGTACAAAATTATTAATTTTTATATTAACATAAGTGAAAAAAAATATATCTTTAAACGTATAAGAGAATTTTTTAGAAAGGACTTAACATTAAACGAGTTCTTGCTAATTGACCAGTTTTACCCCGCGGGCGGGCGGGCGGGCGCACGCACGCACGCACGCACGCACGCACGCACGCACGCACGCACGCACGCACGCACACACACACACACACGTACGTACGTGTATTTATATATGTTTATATTGGTAAAAAAAAAAAGAGATTAAAAATGTACATAAAATACGTGAAGGAAAACTTTCTGAATTTCTATCACACGAATAAAGAAATTACAAGAAATGGCCTAAGTGAAGTAAAATGTTATTTACCATTCTATGTTCCATGGTTATTTTGTCTAACGTTTTAGAGTAGATATTTTTGACTGTAGAGTGTATTTCAATTTAAATAATGAAAAGGTTTGTGAAACGTAATTCACTTTACGTTTTTTTTTTTTAGGAAGAAACAACTTGAGTAGGGGATTGTGTGTGTGTTCATTTCTGGCTTGTTTGATTGTCAGGTTTGTGGCTCTGGGTGTATTGAGGGGCAGCGGGCCTCCAGCAGCAACAACCTGATTGACTAGGCTAGCACCAGACGAGCCTGGCCCATGGCCGGGCTCCTGGAGTAGAGACTCTCGAAACCCATCAAAGATATATCAAAGGTCAAAATTGTGGAGTACAGCTGACTGGGGAGAACATTTTAACTGGTTGTTCACAGCTTCGGCCTTTTACCTAACGTTGAGTTTTTTATAATTACCGAGGTATATGTGGAGTGTCTTTTAACATTAAGAGCTTAATAGTGTTCTAACCACTGCGGGTTTATTAAATTTGTGTTTTGTGTCTAGTTATATAGTTTTACCTGAGTGTTCTTATGATTGTTTTATATTTTTTATTGCCACGAGTGCTGAGGGATTAGCCAGGTCAGAGCTTCGAGTCTGAAAATTTCCTTGCTGCTGTTTCTCGGGTGCTCAGTGCTCCACTTGCTCTTTTAGCTCCTGGATCTCTAATGGCACTGTCATATTTTTTCTAGACCAAGAAATGCACTCCTACCACCCCTAGTTATCTTGTATTAGTAAATCAGTCTTAGAACTTAAGTAGGATCATCTGACTGGATACTCCTTCCTCATCAGTGTTGATTGTCACTTACAAAGCTGAGACTCCTACTTGTAGCTATAAGAGCAGAGTTTTGTTCACGTTATCCCATCTTTAGTGTTTAGAATTTCTTATAAGTTATTAGTTTCGAGTTTGTGTGTAGGCGAGTAAGTCAAAGCTATGATAACGTTATCATTCCCGGGGACCAAGTTAGTGTTGGTACTAGTTCATCAACACTCCATTAATCATCCTTAATATGATGAATATGTCTGTAAGTGTCACAGATTGATGAGTACAATGAGTTGTGCTGCGATCAGGGATGCTTTGGTGACTGCTCATACTTAATGTTCTCTTAAAATGGATCAATCTTTAAAATTCACTTTAGCTGTGACGAGGTGAGGGCAGAAGACTGATACATGTCAGGACGAGTGTTCAGTAGTGTGAATAAACATTACTGAAGACTGATACATGTCAGGACGAGTGTTCAGTAGTGTGAATAAACATTACTGAAGACTGATACATGTCAGGACGAGTGTTCAGTAGTGTGAATAAACATTACTGAAGACTGATACATGTCAGGACGAGTGTTCAGTAGTGTGAATAAACATTACTGAAGACTGATACATGTCAGGACGAGTGTTCAGTAGTGTGAATAAACATTACTGAAGACTGATACATGTCAGGACGAGTGTTCAGTAGTGTGAATAAACATTACTGAAGACTGATACATGTCAGGACGAGTGTTCAGTAGTGTGAATAAACATTACTGAAGACTGATACATGTCAGGACGAGTGTTCAGTAGTGTGAATAAACATTACTGAAGACTGATACATGTCAGGACGAGTGTTCAGTAGTGTGAATAAACATTACTGAAGACTGATACATGTCAGGACGAGTGTTCAGTAGTGTGAATAAACATTACTGAAGACTGATACATGTCAGGACGAGTGTTCAGTAGTGTGAATAAACATTACTGAAGACTGATACATGTCAGGACGAGTGTTCAGTAGTGTGAATAAACATTACTGAAGACTGATACATGTCAGGACGAGTGTTCAGTAGTGTGAATAAACATTACTGAAGACTGATACATGTCAGGACGAGTGTTCAGTAGTGTGAATAAACATTACTGTCATGTAGGCAGTTTCAGCATCAACTGACCGGAATGTTCAAGTCTGATAAACATTACACTTCTTGGCTAACAGTTGTCATCTTGAATTTGGTCTTGTATCCCTAAAGAACAGTGGTACACTGATAACATCCTGTAGCACTAAAGAACAGTGGTACACTGATAACATCCTGTAGCACTAAAGAACAGTGGTACACTGATAACATCCTGTAGCACTAAAGAACAGTGGTACACTGATAACATCCTGTAGCACTAAAGAACAGTGGTACACTGATAACATCCTGTAGCACTAAAGAACAGTGGTACACTGATAACATCCTGTAGCACTAAAGAACAGTGGTACACTGATAACATCCTGTAAAACTAAAGAACAGTGGTACACTGATAACATCCTGTAGCACTAAAGAACAGTGGTACACTGATAACATCCTGTAAAACTAAAGAACAGTGGTACACTGATAACATCCTGTAGCACTAAAGAACAGTGGTACACTGATAATATCCTGTAACACTAAAGAACAGTGGTACACTGATAACAACCTGTAACACTAAAGAACAGTGGTACACTGATAACAACCTGACACAACACCCTGCGGGTCGTTACTGCCATCAGGTAGTATTTGTCAGATTCATATTTAATGTCCAAAGCTAAATTAGCGTACAACAAAAGAGGAATAATTAAAAAGCGTAAAAAAATGGACTTCGAAATTACAAATCTTAACTTACAAAATATGATTAAAACCTTTGTAAATGCCCTTTGTGGAAAATATAAGAAAGATAGGAGACATAATCAAATTTATAAGTGAATTTTTAGGAACCAGCAACGGGTTAACAAGAATTTATTTTAATGCGTAATAGTGATGCCAAAAAAGTGGACTCGAGAGAATAGTTTTCTACATTTACTGGAAATTAAACTAATATATAAATGTGAGGTATAAGAGCGGGCACAAAGAGTATAATTGTACTCTTGTAACAGCTAGTAGGTAGTTACATAGTGCAATAATAATTGGGGGTGCCCCAAGTATCAGTATCGGCAGAAATTTTTGTATCGTCACATCACTAATAATTAATTATACTTGTCATTAGTTAGGGGTGGCTGATGATCAATAGTAATGGAGTTAAGAGAAGTTGACTGAGATTAATAGTAACACATCCATTGATAACCTTTACTTTCTGCTTAAGTACATACTGCTGCTAATTGAAGCAGCAGTATGTTATCTCTGAAAGTCTACAGTAGTGATAAATATCAGGCCAGAGTCAGAGAGAGGAAGCAGCAAGTCAGAGGACGCCTATTTGACACACATGAAAGCACCACCTTCAGCGCATTTTATGTAATTTTTTAATGTTCAAGATTCTCCTCGCGCTGAGACCGTTATTGATTTTTGTAATCTAACCTGACGGAGCTTTTATGAACAGAGATGCGGTGCCAACTCGATGTGAAGAGAAGACGGCAGTCTAATACCTCACAAATCCTGCTGGGATCCACGCTGTCACCATCCTTAACATTATAAGAGCAGCAATATCGATCGTGGGACACTGGCAGGGCACAATCTTTCCGTGGTGTGCTTGTGTGTATTACACGTGGTGTGCTTGTGCGTATTGCACGTGGTGTGCTTGTGTATTACACGTGGTGTGCTTGTGTGTATTACACGTGGTGTGCTTGTGCGTATTGCACGTGGTGTGCTTGTGTGTATTACACGTGGTGTGCTTGTGTGTATTGCACGTGGTGTGCTTGTGTGTATTGCACGTGGTGTGCTTGTGTGTATTACACGTGGTGTGCTTGTGCGTATTGCACGTGGTGTGCTTGTGTGTATTTCACGTGGTGTGCTTGTGTGTATTGCACGTGGTGTGCTTGTGTGTATTGCACGTGGTGTGCTTGTGTGTATTACACGTGGTGTGCTTGTGTGTATTGCACGTGGTGTGCTTGTGTGTATTGCACGTGGTGTGCTTGTGTGTATTGCACGTGGTGTGCTTGTGTGTATTGCACGTGGTGTGCTTGTGTGTATTGCACGTGGTGTGCTTGTGTGTATTGCACGTGGTGTGCTTGTGTGTATTGCACGTGGTGTGCTTGTGTGTATTGCACGTGGTGTGCTTGTGTGTATTGCACGTGGTGTGCTTGTGTGTATTGCACGTGGTGTGCTTGTGCGTATTGCACGTGGTGTGCTTGTGGTATTGCACGTGGTGTGCTTGTGCGTATTGCACGTGGTGTGCTGTGCGTATTGCACGTGGTGTGCTTGTGCGTATTACACGTGGTGTGCTTGTGGTATTGCACGTGGTGTGCTTGTGGTATTGCACGTGGTGTGCTTGTGTGTATTGCACGTGGTGTGCTTGTGGTATTGCACGTGGTGTGCTTGTGCGTATTGCACGTGGTGTGCTTGTGCGTATTGCACGTGGTGTGCTTGTGCGTATTGCACGTGGTGTGCTTGTGCGTATTGCACGTGGTGTGCTTGTGCGTATTGCACGTGGTGTGCTTGTGCGTATTGCACGTGGTGTGCTTGTGGTATTGCACGTGGTGTGCTTGTGTGCGTTGTTTGCACGTGGTGTGCTTGTGTGTATTGCACGTGGTGTGCTTGTGTGTATTGCACGTGGTGTGCTTGTGCGTATTGCACGTGGTATGTGTGTATTGCGTGTGCTTGTGGTTGCATGGTGTGTCATTAGTGTGTGCTGTATTGCACGTGGTGTGCTTGTGGTATTGCACGTGGTGTGCTTGTGTGTATTGCACGTGGTGTGCTTGTGGTATTGCACGTGGTGTGCTTGTGTGTATTGCACGTGGTGTGCTTGTGCGTATTGCACGTGGTGTGCTTGTGGTATTGCACGTGGTGTGCTTGTGTGTATTGCACGTGGTGTGCTTGTGTGTATTGCACGTGGTGTGCTTGTGGTATTGCACGTGGTGTGTGCTATTGCGTGGTGTGCTTGTGGATTCAGGTGTGCTTGTGGTATTGCACGTGGTGTGCTTGTGGTATTGCACGTGGTGTGCTTGTGGGTATTGCACGTGGTGTGCTTGTGGTATTGCACGTGGTGTGCTTGTGGTATTGCACGTGGTGTGCTTGTGGTGTGTTGCATGGTGTGCTTGTGCGTATTGCACGTGGTGTGCTTGTGGTATTGCACGTGGTGTGCTTGTGGTATTGCACGTGGTGTGCTTTGGTTGGGTAGTTGTACGTGGTGTGCTTGTGGTATTGCACGTGGTGTGCTTGTGGTATTGCACGTGGTGTGCTTGTGCGTATTGCACGTGGTGTGCTTTGTGGTATTGCACGTGGTGTGCTTGTGGTATTGCACGTGGTGTGCTTGTGGTATTGCACGTGGTGTGCTTGTGGTATTGCACGTGGTGTGCTTGTGGTATTGCACGTGGTGTGCTTGTGGTATTGCACGTGGTGTGCTTGTGGTATTGCACGTGGTGTGCTTGTGCGTATTGCACGTGGTGTGCTTGTGCGTATTGCACGTGGGGGCTGTGGTATGCGTGTGTGCTGTGATTGCACGTGGTGTGCTTGTGCGTATTGCACGTGGTGTGCTTGTGCGTTGTGCACGTGGTGTGCTTGTGCGTATTGCACGTGGTGTGCTTTGTGTATTGCACGTGGTGTGCTTGTGCGTATTGCACGTGGTGTGCTTGTGCGTATTACACGTGGTGTGCTTGTGTGTATTGCACGTGGTGTGCTTGTGTGTATTGCACGTGGTGTGCTTGTGTGTATTGCACGTGGTGTGCTTGTGCGTATTGCACGTGGTGTGCTTGTGCGTATTGCACGTGGTGTGCTTGTGCGTATTGCACGTGGTGTGCTTGTGCGTATTGCACGTGGTGTGCTTGTGCGTATTGCACGTGGTGTGCTTGTGCGTATTGCACGTGGTGTGCTTGTGCGCGTGTTGCACCGTGGTGTGCTTGTGCGTATTGCACGTGGTGTGCTTGTGCGTATTGCACGTGGTGTGCTTGTGCGTATTGCACGTGGTGTGCTTGTGCGTATTGCACGTGGTGTGCTTGTGCGTATTGCACGTGGTGTGCTTGTGCGTATTGCACGTGGTGTGCTTGTGCGTATTGCACGTGGTGTGCTTGTGCGTATTGCACGTGGTGTGCTTGTGCGTATTGCACGTGGTGTGCTTGTGTGTATTGCACGTGGTGTGCTTGTGTGTATTGCACGTGGTGTGCTTGTGGATAATTGGAAAGAGTATTGTCTACAACCAGGCCCCTTCCAGAAGGTATCTTGATGGCGATGGATTGTTCTTGATCCAATTAATTGGAGTTAACTTCTGATCAAACCTAGTTACCTTCCATTCCTCAGGTGATATATGATCAGTAGGGGGTTGAGCGCTTCCCAACAATGATTATTATAATTTGCATCCAAGTTAACGTGGAAACAAATATCTATACATAATTTTTAAGTGACATAATAGGTGACTTACTAAGTTGTATATTTAAAACACCGGGAGAGAGCCATGTTGATCACTAGTACATCAACCCAGTAACCTAGTGAGTGTCACATCAGAGCCACCTGTAATACCTCCATAAATTACAAGCATCAACCATCAACACAACATTTTTTTTTTACAGCAAATATGCAAGATCTCAATCTATGCAAAATAAATCCCTTTCATAAATAAGGTCAGTCATACAGTGCAGATATTGCATAACCCACATCAAAGACTTTCATAAGATACGATAACCGAGGGTAACATTATCAGATGCCACTGACATAATGGGAAATATTTTAAAAATTAAAACCTATGTGATCATTGCTCTTTGTTACAAACCACTAGATGCAAATTCTAAACGGTTTAAAAATCGGGACCAAACTAGAGGATACTCAAACTTTAATGTCTTGCGAGTAATTCTCTTTAAACCAACAAATAGTGCCAATCATAAATTAAATTATCTTTGACCATATATACACAATGACACGATATCTTGCATAGCGTACCGGTATTGGAGCCATCAGACTTGGACCAGAGCGTAATCAGAGTTCAGGCGCACCAGACATGAGTAGCTCAATACAAAGCGTCGTCAGGGTGAACTCAGCAAATCTAAATTCAACAATAGCATATTAACAGTGATATAATTATTGATGACCTTACTGGAATAACCTGAAAAGGCAATTTGTGTAACGCGAATCTAAATCAGGGCCATGAAAAGATTAATGCATTGGCACTAGAAACTTGTTCCAAACTCATAATTTGAAAAACGAGAGATGTAAATTTGACAGATAATGTTTCCATGACAGGTGGAGAATTCTAGTCACAGAACTACGAAAATACACTAAAATTACGAGAATGAAATGCACAGAAGATGCCAAGTCTACCAGCGGGCTGTGAAAATGTGATCAATGGTGACAAATTCCAACTGCTCACATATGGAAAGATCGAAGAACTCAAAATGAATACTGAGTACAAAATATAGAAAAGCCATCTTTTAGGTTGAAGTGAATATGTACAAAACGTAGGTTTAGAGAACATAAAACAGGTTCGGCAAAGGCCGGAAAAAATGAGAGGGTGGATAATGAGAACTCTCAAAGCAAGAAAAATAATGCTAATTTTAACACTCAAATTATTCGTACTGCTAGTTTAGAATATTGTTAGATGTTGACCTCCCCATTCAAGACAGGAGAGATCAGATCTGGAAAAGTACAGAGATAGTTTACCACTTGCATTGAGCCAAAAAATATATTTAAACTACTGGGAGTGCTTGAAAGTATTTGGAATGTACTCTGGAGCGAAGATGAGAAATATACCTAATAGTATACATGGAAGATAATTTAGAGCTTAGGCCCAAATCTACACAGTATCATAACAGCGTACTGGAATGAGAGAGATGGGAGGAAGTATAAAAGCAGGGGGCTCCATGGGCACAATAAAATAAGTGTCTACATCCGTGGTTCAAGACTATTCAACCTGCTACCAGCAGATATCAGAAACATTGCCGGACTAAGTATAGATGTTGTCAAAAGAAACTGCGTCAGTACCTCCACTAAAGGCCAGACCAACTAGGCTTTAATATGCGAGCACGCAGGCCGCCAACAATAACAGCCTGGTTGAAAAATATAACAAGAACTGTTAAAGGTGGGAGTGTTCTCTAGACTAGAATATTATTGTAGCGAATTGCAGACCCTTTCTTTAAATTAAACTTGGTAAGCTGCTTAAAAATGTTTTTGATCAGCTATGCTATGATGCAAGCACCAGTAGTGCAAGTGATCAGCCTGGAAGCCTAATAGACATGTACGAGGGGCGTTCACCTACGTAAGTCACGAGCTACATATCTAAACAATTATATATATATATATATATATATATATATATATATATATATATATATATATATATATATATATATATATATATATATATATATATATATATATATCCAATACCTTGGCATCCAGCTTTCGCTAGACGTTATTCAAAGGGAGCCAGCTTTCAGGCAGGAAGGCTTACAGCTTTCATCTCATCCCGCATGCATCGACACAACTAGAGATTTTACAATGCTAGAATTCGCAGAGCAGGCGAAATATTCACAAACACTGATCTCTGGCCGACGGAGACTCGAACCTACGAACCTCATGACAAGGTACGCAGTGCTTTACCGACCGTACCACACTGGTCCAATACCTTGGCATCCAGCTTTCGCTGGTACGGTCGGTAAAGCACTGCGTACCTTGTCATGAGGTTCGTAGGTTCGAGTCTCCGTCGGCCAGAGATCAGTGTTTGTGAATATTTCGCCTGCTCTTGCGAATTCCTAGCATTGTAAAAATCTCTAGTTGTGTCGATGCATGCAGGGGATGAGATGAAAAGCTGTAAGCCTTCCTGCCTGATATATATATATATATGTCGTGCCGATTAGGTAAAACTTGCGATTTTGGCTTAAATAGCAACGCTCTTCTTGCCATATAAGACAAGCGATAATTTGTGTATGCAATAATTTCGCAAAAATCATTCTGAACATAACGAAAAAAAAATATTTCATTGTGTTTGTTTATTATTAATTTAATGTTAACGTATCTAAAATATATGTAGGTGGGTTAGGCTAAATTAAATTGCGCTTGTTGTAATAAGGTTAGGTAGGTTTTCAAAGTTTCTCTTGGTACAAAATTATAAATTTTTACAATAACATAAATGAAAAAAATATATCTTTAAACGTATAATTGAAAATTTTAGAAAGGACTGGTAGTGGTAATGTGAAGGAAAAACACATTAAGTTGAGCACAAGTTGTTTGTGAGTGAGGTGTGGGAATGACTGTCCTATTAAGGCTAATAGCCTCGTAAATTCCTTGCCGTTAGGGACAAAACAAATGTCTGGAATATCCAAAGCAGTCTTAGTAAGTGAACACAGGAGGGAAGTTCCCCTAGAGTTGTGTGAAATAAATACCTAATTGCTATAATTACGATGTAATGGTATTATTAATGACTACAATAATAAGAAACGATGACATTCGGACCAAATCTGTATAACTGATTACTAAATAAAATATATTTCAAAACACGGGAAAGATAAATAATGTCGTGCCGAATAGGTAAAACTTGCAATTTTGGCTTAAATAGCAGCGCTCTTCTTGCCGAATAAGGCAAGCGAAAATTTGTGTATGCAATAATTTCGCAAAAATCATTCTGAACCTAACGAAAATAAAATATTTCATTTTATTTGTTTATTATTAAATTATTGTAAACTTATCTAAATATATTTAGTCGGATTAGGCTAAATTAAATTGCGCTTGTTATAATAAGGTTAGGTAAGTTTTCTAAGGTCTTTTTGGTACAAAATTATTATTTTTTTAGATTAACATAAATGAAAAAAAATCTTTAAACGTATAAGAGAAAATTTTAGAAAGAACTTAATTTTAAACGAGTTCTTGTTAATTGACTAATGTTACCTATTTGGCACGCGCGCGCACACACACACACACACACACACACACACACACACACACACACACACACACACACACACACACACACACACACACACACACACACACACACACACACACACACACACACACACACACACACACACACACACACACACGTACACACGTACACACGCACACACGCACACACGCACATACATACATACATACATACATACACACATACACACATACATACACACATACACACATACACACACACACACACACATACACCACATACACACATACACGCACACATACACACACACACATACACGCACACATACACACACACACATACACACGAACACATACACACACACAGCATACGGGCGCCTAGCAAACCTAAGAACAGCATTCCGACATCTTAATAAAGAATCGTTCAGGACCCTGTACACTGTGTACGTTAGGCCCATACTGGAGTATGCAGCACCAGTTTGGAACCCACATTTATCCAAGCACGTAAAGAAACTAGAGAAAGTGCAAAGGTTTGCAACAAGACTAGTCCCGGAGCTAAGGGGTATGTCCTACGAGGAGAGGTTAAGGGAAATCGACCTGACGACACTGGAGGACAGGAGAGATAGGGGGGACATGATAACGACATATAAGATACTGAGAGGAATTGACAAGGTTGATAGAGACAGAATGTTCCAAAGATGGGACACAGCAACAAGGGGACACAGTTGGAAGTTGAAGACTCAGATGAATCACAGGGATGTTAGGAAGTATTTCTTCAGTCACAGAGTAGTCGGGAAGTGGAATAGCTTGGGAAGCGATGTAGTGGAGGCAGGTTCCATACACAGCTTTAAGAAGAGGTATGATAAAGCTCATGGCGCAGGGAGAGTGACCCAGTAGCGGCCAGTGAAGAGGCGGGGCCAGGAGCTATGTCTCGACCCCTGCAACCACAACTAGGTGAGTACAACTAGGTGAGTACACACACACACATACACACACACACACACACACACATACACACACACACACACATACACACACACACACACATACACACACACATACACACACACACACATACACACACATACACACACACACACACACATACACACACACATATATATATATATATATATATATATATATATATATATATATATATATATATATTGTATTGAAATAAACAATGGCATTGAAGGTAACCATGTTGAACCTCTGGTAGGTTTCTGTGGATTATCAGTCCAGCTGCTTCAGATTTTGGCGTAAAATCTTTCATCTGATTGAAATGTGTTGAAGTGAACCACTGTGTATTATGTAAATATTTCAGTATGCATTGTTTCTAAAAAAATTTTTAGTTATTGAATTACACAATACGGCCTGAAAAATATAATGTATTTAATTATAAAATTGTGAGTCATGATATTAATAGTGAATATGTTTGAATGGTTATTTTATCTGTTTATTTGTGTTACTGACGATGGTTTAAAAGTCTTGGAAATACACACTTTCCCTCTGTATTTTAACTTCTGTTATAATAATTTTGTCGGCATACTGTGGAAATTTAGATTTTAAAAGTCTGTAAATACTAATAAAGGTTATATATAGATACCAAGGTCAGCAGAAGGAATGAGAATAAATATCACACAGTAAATATCCTAACAAGGTCAATATAAGGAATTCTAGACATTGGCTAATGATAATTATCCATCACTCGTTTCGTCTTTTTAATAAACTTTATATGACCAACTTATTCATTACTCCCTTCGCACATTGCATACAGCTCATGATCGTTCCCCCACACGTGAACTTTCCCGCTCTTCCCTTCACCGTAAACCCAAGAATCTCCCAACAACTCCGTACTTTATTCCCACACGTTTTTTCCTCCACTTTCAGGCCAGCCTCCGCCTTATACAAAACGCTACAGATTACACAGCTAATTCTGAACCAGTATCCACTCATTCACCGGACTCCCACTGCATAGCAACGCACTTTCTATTGTCATTTCATGCTAAAACACACATCACGGAGTAGTAGTAAGCAGAGAAAAAGTCAGCATCAGTGTGGTAAAAGACTGAGTTCCCCAAGGCATTGTCCTGGCAGCACCTCTGCTGTTTCTTATCCTCGTAGCAAAGATAAAAGCACTCGTCACAGTTTTCTATCATCATTTGCTGATGACACTAAAATAAGGATGAAAGTTACTTTGGTAGAAGATACTGAAAAACTGCAGGAAGATATAAGCAGGATGTTCCAGTGGGCCACGAGAACATAACGTTCACTGGTGACAAGGTCCAGCTTCTTAGATTTTGAGAGAATGAAGAACCCAAAAATGACACTATACAAAACTCAAGACGGTCTTCAAATAGAACGATAGGAATACGTGAAAGACTTGGGAATAATTATGTTAGCTGACATTTCTTTCAATGAATACAGTAAGACCAAGGTCACGACAGTCAGGAAGATGACGGGATGGGTAATGAGAACTTTCAAAACAAAAGAATGCCAATGGTGACACTTTTTAAATCGCTTGTGCTCTCTCGTTTGGAATATTGCTCAGTGTTGACGGCCCAGTTTAGGGCATTAGAATTATCAGAGCTCGAACACACAGAGATCTTTACGGCCCTCACAAAGCCAAAGCATTTAAATTACTGGAAAGTACTTGAAGGCTTTTTCCTAAATCTGCACACTGCCATAACAACATACTGGAAGTGTATATATGGAAGTGTATATATGGGAGGAAGTGCAAAATAAACTCGATGAAAAGCAAGAGTGCGTTAGCCACAATAAGAGAACACTGTACTAGTTAGCCTTTCAGTGGTGTGTGTAGGGCAGAGCCTGACACACACACACACACACACACACTCACTCACTCACTCACTCACTCACACACACACACACACACACACACACACACACTCTCACACACACTCTCACACACACTCACTCTCACACTCTCACTCTACCTCTGTTCCGTTTCCGTCCATTCTTGTTTATTCATCAACAATCGTTTATTAAGATTTTTTTTTGGACCACAACTAGCTTAGAAACTTCACCTAACCTCCCTAAAACTAACAGTTTAACTAAATTCTGCATTATATATCATTGGTCAACTTAAATATATTTAATATTGCATTAAATTGATTTATATAATATATATATATATATATATATATATATATATATATATATATATATATATATATTAATGTCGTGCCGAATAGGTAAAATTGGTCAATTAGCAAGAATTTAATTTAAAATTAAGTCCTTTATAAAATTTTCTTTTATACGTTTATTTTTTTTTCATTTATGTTTATGTAAAAATAAATAATTTTGGACCAAAAGAACCTTAGAAAATTTACCTAACCTTATTATAACAAGCTCAATATAATTTAGGCTAATCCAGTTAAATATATTTTAGATAAGTTTACAATAATTTAATAATAAACATACTCAATGAAATATTTTTTTTTCGTTAGGTTCAGAATGATTTTTGCGAAATTACTGCATACACAAATTTTCGCTTGACTTGTTCAGCAAGAAGAGCGTTGCTATTTAAGCTAAAAGCGAAAGTTTTACCTATTCGGCACATATATAGGGGAAGTGGAATATTCAAATGGCTTCAGAAAGAATTCTAAATATTCTTCCTTGAAGCCTTTTTATCCACTTCTCCGAGGCTATGAGTCTCAATTTACACCAGAGGTGGACACCATCATATATATACGTGTATATATATATATATATATATATATATATATATGTATATATATATAGTTTATAAAAAATAGTGTGTATAAAAAAAGTATATAAAATGTGTGTAATGACGCACATGTAGACAAACACGTGAGTGTGTTTGTGTGGATGAGACTCAGCCCCTCTAGAGACTAGACTGTGTGCCCTCGCGCGTGTGCGCGTACGTGTAAGTAGTGATTGAGTTGTGAAGATTGTGTGTACGCATGTAGACATTAGCTTGTGTGTGGAGGTTGTGAGAGTGGTGCCGGGCTGGAGGGACGCATGTGCAGCAGGTATCAGTCCTGTAAGACTGGTCGTTTTGTCAGGAATGTGCTTCCACATATCCGTGACCAGTACATGTAATACATGACTCGTGAGGGTACGAGAAGACTGAGGTACTCTGTTAATATGTAGATGTGTAAGAGTAGTAATGAAGAGTTGTTCCTCTGGCAGGTGACTGGTGGGTTGAGTCTGGGCTCTGCTTTGTGTCAGCACTTGCTTGCCAACCACCACGCAACGCACTGTATTTCTCCCACTCCACTCCCACCCTCCAACAAACATGCTAACCTATGATTTTGTTTATAAAATTACTCTTCACGATTACACCTCTACATGTACCATTATACATAGTCACTAATATTTGAAATGTTAATTGGTAATAGGATAATGCTGTATGATATCCATGGGTGTGCGAGTGGTAGGACTTGCTGGGGATGTGCAGAGGTTATACCCCGCTGCCTGACAGAGCGTTGTGTGGTGGGCGGCGTCCAAGGCTGCCTCCTCACTCCCTCCCTCACACACACTCCACTAGTGGCATGTCTCACACTACGATTCTTGTGAATACTGCTCCTACGTTCCCTCTCAAGTAAGTTGTTGTCCTCTTTCACCTGTACTCCAGGTCCTTCTGTAAGCTGAATACGAAAACATTCTCGTTTTCTGTAGTGCTAAGCTTTGGTGCCCTGTTGCCATTAGCAAATACGATGTAGACATTTCCCTGTGATCTTCAAAGTATTGGAGTTAAAAACAGAAAGGACAAATCTAGGCAGCAGTTGTTCAAGCGTAATACGAGAGTCCTTATGTCAGGATGAAAGACAGACGTAAGTCGTCTAATCTGGTTAACTACGTAGTATTAACGTATATCTTTTCGTTATTAAAGTTTATTATCATCGCTATTATGTAATCTAACAATAAGGTATCTGACGGGTTAGTGATATAATATTTCCCTGCACATGTCTGGGGAAGGGGGGGGGGGTAGCTTCAAGGACTGGGCTCAGCAGAATAGTTCTCTTTATTAAAATAACATTTATCAAAAGAGAGATAGGCGAAGGGATTATATCAAAGCGCATTTGGTCACATTCTTGTGTGACTTAGTCAGGTTGCAAACATTTCTACGACTTCTACAGTGAGTTTCACCTTACCAGCAGTAAAATCACGGGTGCATATATAAATATTTTTAAGTGCATTGTGGCTGGGTAGTGAGGCAACAATGTGTTCTTAGGTTGACGCTGGTGGGTGGTAGATTTTATTCGTATTATTAACCCAGAGGATTAGTAACCTGGGATAACCCAAGAAAGCCAGTGTCTGGCGAATTGCCATTGGGTTTTTTTTTTTTTTGGTCCCCTTTCCCAGGATGCGACTCAAAACAGGCGGCTAACACGAAGGTACATACTGCTGGGTGAATAGATGTCGGTGTAAGGAAACATGCACAACGTTTCCACTTGTTCTGGGATCGAACTCGGACTTAAGATGTGAGCCGAAAGCTGGATCATCATATTTACATGAACGAGACAGGTGCAACTCTTGGGTATCTTTGTGGAGCCGTTTCGCCAACCTGTGACTTTATCAGGCCAATATAGAGTAATATTGGAAACGTTGAAGGACATGCAGTAGTACATCGTGCTGATTAATGCCTCAGCCTTGCTAGGAAGTGTTCAGTCCATCAGTCTGGATGAATTCAATCTGAAAGACAGCATTTCCTAACAACACTGAGGGACTGATTACTTCAAACTACTACTACGTATCTTCCCATGTTTCCAGTATTTTTCTCTGTATTGGATTGATAAAGCCACTAAGGATATCCAGGAGTTGTTCATGTCGCATTCATCTACTTAGTTTTATAAACTAATATAAACTCCTATCACACTTGCCCTAGTCTGACATAGTATTAGTTTTTTTTATTACAGATGGTATACAATACCGACGAGGCAAAGAGTAAGACACGTACGACACTTGGGCATCTTTATTGCTGAGACGTTTCGCCTGCAACAGTCTCATTCACTCGAATACAGGAGAATATAACTCGGCAGCCAGTGCATTATACACTGACACCTGTTACATTGTATTATGTTTGATACTCGTAGGTGGATTGAAGCCGTTGGCACCTTTACATTGTATTATGTTTTGTACGGGTACATTAGATAATTTTTGTTAGACTGCAGTATATTTGTGGATGAGGTAGCTTCAGTTAAGAGTACCACAGTCCAGGGCCGAATTAGTCTTTGTAAGCCCTGAGCTCTTGTTTTTGGTCACTGAGGTAGCTCTTATAAAAAATATTTGCACGAATAAAATATAGAGATCTCATCAAAAAATGACGGGATATCCCTGTTATTTAGATGCTAAATGGGAAAGACACACAGACACAGACAGACACAGACAGACACAGACAGACACAGACAGACACAGACAGACACAGACAGACACAGACAGACACACACACACACAGACACAGACATACACACACAGACATAGACAGACAGACACAGACACATACACACACAGACAGACACACACAGACACAGACAGACACAGATACAGACACACACACACACAGAGACACAGACAGAGACACAGACAGAGACACAGACAGAGACACAGACAGAGACACAGACAGAGACACAGACAGACACACAGACAGACACACAGACAGACAGACAGACACACAGACACAGACACACAGACAGACACACAGATAGACACACAGACAGACACACAGACAGACACACAGACAGACACACAGACAGACACACAGACAGACACACAGACAGACACACAGACAGACACACAGACACAGACACACAGACAGACACACAGACACAGACACACAGACAGACACACAGACACAGACAGAGACACAGACAGAGACACAGACAGAGACACAGACAGAGACACAGACAGAGACACAGACAGAGACACAGACAGAGACACAGACAGAGACACAGACAGAGACACAGACAGAGACACAGACAGAGACACAGACAGAGACACAGACAGAGACACAGACAGAGACACAGACAGAGACACAGACAGAGACACAGACAGAGACACAGACAGAGACACAGACAGAGACACAGACAGACACACAGACAGACACACAGACAGACACACAGACAGACACAGACAGAAAAACACAGACAGAACACAGACAGACACACAGACAGAACACAGACAGAACACAACACAGACACACAGACAGACACACACAGACACACACAGACACACAACACACACAGACACACACACACACAGACACAGACAACACACACAGACACAAAACAGACAACACACACACACAGACAACACACACAGGCACACGAGACACAGTCCGACCCTGCAACCACAATTAGTGATACGACATCCCACGAAGACTACGCAGCGCGCACGACACACCACACACACACACACACACACACACACACACACACACACACACACACACACACAACCACACACACACACACCACACACACACACACACACACACACACACACACACACACACACACACACACACACACACACACACACACACACACACACACACACACACACACACACACACACACACACACACACACACACACACACACACACACACGCGCTTGTTTACTAAATTTCCTACCCATATTTTGTCAAATATTTGTTGTTCATTTTCTCCTTCAAATATTTGTCAGTTTTATTAAAATTTGTGGTTGTAGGTAGTATGTTAGAGGGCAGACCTGTGCTAATATTACTTGACGTTCACAGTTTAGGTTGTCGTCCGTATAGCAAGATATTACCATAGCAGTACAAAAACAAAATTATATTGATAGGATCGCAGCCATCAATAGTGGCGTTGTGTGGATCATTTGGCCCGTGTCCCACCGCACGAATTTCTTTTGTTTACTCACGATACATTATGTATATTGTGATGTGTGTTAATGTGGTGTTTTTTATAAGACATGGCTTAGTTTACATTATAATCAATTATAAGTTATACATTTACTCTGGTACAGTGATAAGTTACACCTTCACTCAGGTGTATACAGTGACAGGTGACCTTCACTCAGGTACAGTGATAAGTTACACCTTCACTCAGGTACAGTGATAAGTTATACCTTCACTCGGGTACAGTGATAAGTTACACCTTCACTCAGGTACAGTGATAAGTTACACCTTCACTCAGGTGTATACAGTGACAGGTGACCTTCACTCGGGTACAGTGATAAGTTACACCTTGACTCGGGTACAGTGATAAGTTACACCTTGACTCGGGTACAGTGATAAGTTACACCTTCACTCAGGTACAGTGATAAGTTACACCTTCACTCGGGTACAGTGACAGGTGGCACCACGAGGGAAGGGGGTGAAGTGTAGTGTAGAGTGCGGTCTACTGGCTCTAGCTTTGTGTGTGTAACAGTTATTGATGAAGGGAATGATCAGCTACGTCACTCCAGTGGGCTTTTGTGGCACTAATTACTCCTGTTGATAAATAATACTCTTTCAGTGAGTATACATGATAGTATAGCGGAACTCATTTCATTCAAGTCAGATATTTGTGCTCAGCTAAGACGGATTTGCTCAATAATAGCCCACGTGGAGACAGAAACACAGGAGGTTGATTGATCTGTATATTTCGTCCACTTTCTGGGATCCTCTTCAGGATTTATTTAAAAAATCTTGGTTATTCCACTCAGCAGGCAGTGGTGTTGGTCTGGAAACTCGAGTAACAATATCTCGAGAAGGTTTATATGCATCAAGAATCTGGTATCTGCGAAAGTCCATGTCGTGGCTGCGACAAAATTTATAATGTAGTAGAAACCGCAAGAAGTAAGGTAAACATGTCAGCGAGCATAAATATGCGGACTAAACTGACAAGATGAATGGGTGTATTCATAATATAGGAATTCACATAACTGTCTGATGAGATTATCATATGCAAAACTCGTAATAAAAGAGAAATACAAAATGAAATGCTAAGAAACTGCTTTCATCTTGACATCAAACGCAATTACATACAAACAAGGCAGCTTCCAGTACTCAAAAACTTGAACATCACTGCTATTAAACCAGGTATACCGCCGAGAATTACCAACTGCAGTTGCTACTACCAGCACTACGCAACATGCCAGCGAGTCTTGAGATCTATTTAACGTGGTAATGTAGGCAGACTCCAACGTTTTTCAATGATTTGCTTATTTTCCAGTGTTAACACTTGACTACGTCCCTTTCTCTCTTGCCCATAAATTGTGCTTCATCAAGTGTGACCCATCATACATGATAAGACTGTTTTACGAAGATGTACATACATCAAGAAGTTAGCAGGAATGTTTTACGAAGATGTACATACATCAAGAAGTTAGCAGGAATGTTTTACGAAGATGTACATACATCAAGAAGTTAGCAGGAATGTTTTACGAAGATGTACATACATCAAGAAGTTAGCAGGAATGTTTTACGAAGATGTACATACATCAAGAAGTTAGCAGGAATGTTTTACGAAGATGTACATACATCAAGAAGTTAGCAGGAATGTTTTACGAAGATGTACATACATCAAGAAGTTAGCAGGAATGTTTTACGAAGATGTACATACATCAAGAAGTTAGCAGGAATGTTTTACGAAGATGTACATACATCAAGAAGTTAGCAGGAATGTTTTACGAAGATGTACATACATCAAGAAGTTAGCAGGAATGTTTTACGAAGATGTACATACATCAAGAAGTTAGCAGGAATGTTTTACGAAGATGTACATACATCAAGAAGTTAGCAGGAATGTTTTACGAAGATGTACATACATCAAGAAGTTAGCAGGAATGTTTTACGAAGATGTACATACATCAAGAAGTTAGCAGGAATGTTTTACGATGATGTACATAAATCAAGAAGTTAGCAGGAATGTTTTACGAAGATGTACATACATCAAGAAGTTAGCAGGAATGTTTTACGAAGATGTACATACATCAAGAAGTTAGCAGGAATGTTTTACGAAGATGTACATACATCAAGAAGTTAGCAGGAATGTTTTACGAAGATGTACATACATCAAGAAGTTAGCAGGAATGTTTTACGAAGATGTACATACATCAAGAAGTTAGCAGGAATGTTTTACGAAGATGTACATACATCAAGAAGTTAGCAGGAATGTTTTACGAAGATGTACATACATCAAGAAGTTAGCAGGAATGTTTTACGAAGATGTACATACATCAAGAAGTTAGCAGGAATGTTTTACGAAGATGTACATACATCAAGAAGTTAGCAGGAATGTTTTACGAAGATGTACATACATCAAGAAGTTAGCAGGAATGTTTTACGAAGATGTACATACATCAAGAAGTTAGCAGGAATGTTTTACGAAGATGTACATACATCAAGAAGTTAGCAGGAATGTTTTACGAAGATGTACATACATCAAGAAGTTAGCAGGAATGTTTACGAAGATGTACATACATCAAGAAGTTAGCAGGAATGTTTTACGAAGATGTACATACATCAAGAAGTTAGCAGGAATGTTTTACGAAGATGTACATACATCAAGAAGTTAGCAGGAATGTTTTACGAAGATGTACATACATCAAGAAGTTAGCAGGAATGTTTTACGAAGATGTACATACATCAAGAAGTTAGCAGGAATGTTTTACGAGATGTACATACATCAAGAAGTTAGCAGGAATGTTTTACGAAGATGTACATAATCAAGAAGTTAGCAGGAATGTTTACGAAGATGTACATACATCAAGAAGTTAGCAGGAATGTTTTACGAAGATGTACATACATCAAGAAGTTAGCAGGAATGTTTTACGAAGATGTACATCAAAGAAGTTAGCAGGAATGTTTTACGAAGATGTACATACATCAGAAGTTAGCAGGAATGTTTTACGAAGATGTACATCAAGAAGTTAGCAGGAATGTTTTACGAAGATGTACATCAAGAAGTTAGCAGGAATGTTTTACGAAGATGTACATAATCAAGAAGTTAGCAGGAATGTTTTACGAAGATGTACAAATCAAGAAGTTAGCAGGAATGTTTTACGAAGATGTACATACATCAAGAAGTTAGCAGGAATGTTTTACGAAGATGTACATACATCAAGAAGTTAGCAGGAATGTTTTACGAAGATGTACATACATCAAGAAGTTAGCAGGAATGTTTTACGAAGATGTACATCAAGAAGTTAGCAGGAATGTTTTACGAAGATGTACATACATCAAGAAGTTAGCAGGAATGTTTTACGAAGATGTACATACATCAAGAAGTTAGCAGGAATGTTTTACGAAGATGTACATACATCAAGAAGTTAGCAGGAATGTTTTAAGTGTGAGAACACGGTTAAACTAGTTGGGCAGGGTTAGGCTTGCAGACTGGCAGGTGTCATAACTCACTTTGCGTAGCAGGGTGTGAAAATATTAGTACACCGACAGTGTGTAGAAATAATAGTACACTGTGAATAGTAGTACACTTGCAGGGTATGGAAATAGTACAGTGGCAGGGTATGAAAATAATAGTACACTGGCAGGGTATGAAAATAATAGTACACTGGCAGGGTATGAAAATAATAGTACATTGGCAGGGTAGGAAAATAATAGTACATTGGCAGGGTAGGAAAATAATAGTACACTGGCAGGGTATGAAAATAATAGTACATTGGAAGGGTATGAAAATAAAGTACATTGGCAGGGTATGAAAATAATAGTACATTGGCAGGGTATGAAAATAATAGTACATTGGCAGGGTAGAAAATAATAGTACATTGGCAGGGTATGAAAATAATAGTACATTGGCAGGGTATGAAAATAATAGTACATTGGCAGGGTATGAAAATAATAGTACATTGGCAGGGTATGAAAATAATAGTACATTGGCAGGGTATGAAAATAATAGTACATTGGCAGGGTATGAAAATAATAGTACATTGGCAGGGTATGAAAATAATAGTACATTGGCAGGGTATGAAAATAATAGTACATTGACAGGGTATGAAAATAATAGTACATTGGCAGGGTATGAAAATAATAGTACACTGGCAGGGTATGAAAATAATAGTACACTGGCAGGGTATGAAAATAATAGTACACTGGCAGGGTATGAAAATAATAGTACACTGGCAGGGTATGAAAATAATAGTACACTGGCAGGGTATGAAAATAATAGTACACTGGCAGGGTATGAAAATAATAGTACACTGGCAGGGTATGAAAATAATAGTACACTGGCAGGGTATGAAAATAATAGTACACTGGCAGGGTATGAAAATAATAGTACATTTACAAGGTATGAAAATAGTACATTTACAAGGTATGAAAATAGTACATTTACAAGGTATGAAAATAGTACATTTACAAGGTATGAAAATAGTACATTTACAAGGTATGAAAATAGTACATTTACAAGGTATGAAAATAGTACATTTACAAGGTATGGAGATAATCATAAGATTGACAGGGTGTAAAGAATGATCATAAGATTGACAGGGTGTAAAGAATGATCGTAATATTGACAGGGTTTGAAAATAATGGTAAGACTGGCAGGGTGTCACCTGTGCAATGGTTGGGTAATGGGGAGATGATTGTTTCGTATTTAGCGTCAACATTTGGTGACTTTGGTTGCTAGAATTGGGATCTCCAGCCACCACCGCCACCATCCTCTTGATTCTTCTTATTGCCAACACTTCTCCCTCAAAGTAAATATTTTCTCTTTCGTGTTGTATGTTACATATATGCATCTTTCAGCATTTCATCTTATTTTTAACCTGTTGTTTTCCAGCCTGTTACTCACCTTGTCTGTTGTTAAAATGGTATACAGCCTGGTTGAGCAGGCAAGCACCAGACAAACCTGGTCTAGGGCCGGGCTCCAGGAGTAGAAGAACTCTTGAAACTCGTTAAAGGTGTATCAGAGTACCTACACGTTGAAGTCTGCTAGGCGATGTATTAATTAAATGGTTATAATCATAACCATAATTTTTAAAAGGGGTGGAGGGGTAAGCGAGTGGAAGGCCTCGGTGGGACGACTAGAATCTCCAGCTGCGGGACATTACATGACTAAGACCCGCGTCAGGAAACACACCTCTTGTTTCCTGACAAATGTTACCTAAGTTATGCAGACGAAGTATTATACTCGTGTGTCTTATTGTGTGTTCTACCTGTTGCTTCCCATGATCATCGTCCTCTTGTAGTCCCAGAGCAAGCATTGATCAGTGAGGCTGTTGGTGCTAGCAGCACGCAAGTCCAACGTGATAACCACAGTGTGGATGATCAGGAACTGATTCCACCTCATTATGTTTCTCTCCCTCGTTTTACATTGTTTTTTCCTGCGTCATGGTATTTTCCTACATTGTTTTTTCCTGCGTCATGGTATTTTCCTGCAGTGTTTTCCTGCGTCATGGTATTTTCCTGCATTGTTTTTTCCTACATTGTTTTTTCCTGCATTGTTTTTTCCTACATTGTTTTTTCCTACATTGTTTTTTCCTACATTGTTTTTTCCTGCGTCATGGTATTTTCCTACATTGTTTTTTCCTACATTGTTTTTTTTCCTGCGTCATGGTATTTTCCTGCATTGTTTTTTCCTACATTGTTTTTTCCTGCGTCATGGTATTTTCCTACATTGTTTTTTCCTGCGTCATGGTATTTTCCTACATTTTTTCCTGCGTCATGGTATTTTCCTGCATTGTTTTTTCCTGCGTCATGGTATTTTCCTACATTGTTTTTTCCTACATTGTTTTTTCCTGCGTCATGGTATTTTCCTACATTGTTTTTTCCTGCGTCATGGTATTTTCCTACATTGTTTTTTCCTGCGTCATGGTATTTTCCTACATTGTTTTCCTGCGTCATGGTATTTTCCTACATTGTTTTTCCTGCGTCATGGTATTTTCCTACATTGTGTTTTCCTGCGTCATGGTATTTTCCTACATTGTTTTTTCCTGCGTCATGGTATTTTCCTACATTGTTTTTTCCTACATTGTTTTTTCCTGCGTCATGGTATTTTCCTACATTGTTTTTTCCTACATTGTTTTTCCTGCGTCATGGTATTTTCCTACATTGTTTTTCCTGCGTCATGGTATTTTCCTACATTGTTTTTCCTTTTTCCTGCGTCATGGTATTTTCCTACATTGTTTTTTCCTAAATTGTTTTTTCCTGCGTCATGGTATTTTCCTACATTGTTTTTTCTAAAATTGTTTTTTCCTGCGTCATGGTATTTTCCTACATTGTTTTTTCTAAAATTGTTTTTTCCTGCGTCATGGTATTTTCCTACATTGTTTTTTCCTGCGTCATGGTATTTTCCTACATTGTTTTTTCCTGCGTCATTGTTTTTTCCTACATTGTTTTTCCTCATTGTTTTTCCAATTGTGTTCGTCATGGTATTTTCCTACATTGTGTTTTTCCTGCGTCATGGTATTTCTACATTGTGTTTTCCTGCGTCATGGTATTTTCCTACATTGTTTTTTCCTACATTGTGTTTTCCTGCGTCATGGTATTTTCCTACATTGTTTTTTTTTCCTGCGTCATGGTATTTTCCTACATTGTTTTTTCCTGCGTCATGGTATTTTCCTGCATTGTTTTTTCCTGCGTCATGGTATTTTCCTACATTGTTTTTCCTGCGTCATGGTATTTTCCTACATTGTGTTTTCCTGCGTCATGGTATTTTCCTACATTGTTTTTTCCTACATTGTGTTTTCCTGCGTCATGGTATTTTCCTACATTGTTTTTCCTGCGTCATGGTATTTTCCTGCATTGTTTTTCCTGCGTCATGTATTTTCCTGCTGTTTTTCCTGCATTGTTTTTCTTCCTGCGTCATGGTATTTTCCTACATTGTTTTTTCCTGCGTCATGGTATTTTCCTGCATTGTTTTTTCCTACATTGTTTTTTCCTACATTGTGTTTTCCTGCGTCATGGTATTTTCCTGCATTGTTTTTTCCTGCGTCATGGTATTTTCCTGCAGTGTTTTTTCCTACATTGTTTTTTCCTACATTGTGTTTTCCTGCGTCATGGTATTTTCCTACATTGTTTTTTCCTACATCGTGTTTTTCCTGCATCATGGTATTTTCCTGGTTGTTTTTTCTCTAATATATTTTTCTTCGTGGTGTCCCCCTACACTGCTATATTTTTCTCTGATATTTTTCCCGGTGTGATATTTTCCATCGTCATAATTTTTCCTTCATATTTTTCTATTAGAAATATTAGGTTTTAGCTGTGATATATATATTATAGTACCTCCCGGTGACTTGTTTTGATGGAGCATTATTATTAATTATTATTACGCTTCATACTTCATCAGTTAGGTCCATCCACTTTTGTGATGGTTTTTATAATTACCAGGGTGCCTGTAGGGACCTTGGGGAAATGTTTAGGAGAGACTTTTGACATTAACAATTTATTGGTATTTTTAACTGATGCTGGTTGTTTTAACTTGGTGTGATGGCGTTCATTTGTATTTTATTCGTTCTAGTTAGTATTAATTTTATTTTTTTGAATGTTTATTGTTCTTTTTGTCAGTAGTGCTGAGTGATTTAGACAAAGTGCTCCTCGAATTTCAAGACAGTGGCAGTGAAATATGGATACCTGGGTACAACCTTTTCAGATGCGACAGAAAGAAAAGGCAACAAGGGGGGGATTGGCCTGTATGTCAGAGTCGCTGATTTGCCCGGAGATACTGAACACCACAGATGATGTAGTTGAAGTTCTGACAATAACAAGTGAGAACCAAAACTTAGTCATTGTACTTGTATATAAGCCACCAGATGCAACTTCACAACAGTTCAAGGAACAGCTAGCAAAAATGATCTGTCTGGAAAACCTTCCAGCCCCATCCCCAAACATCTTGCAGCTTGGTGACTTCAGTCTAAGACATACAAAATGGAAGAATGTAGCAAATGTAGCAGAAATAATTCCTGGAGGCAGCTCAGATGAAAAGTCACACACACATGAGCTACTGAATTTCTGCAATAAACACACCCTAGCGGAGTCACAAAGACTAGAGAACACACTAGACCTTATTTTCACAAATAATGAGGACCTGGTAAGAAACATAATATCAAAAACAACAAATTCTGATCACAATCTAATTGAAGCCCAGACCTACATGCACAGGAGTCCTGATCAGCAAAATGCATATAGCTATGCGGGTACCTTTACCAAATTCAACTTCAAGAACATCAACTGGGACCAGGTAAATTTTGTCCTAAATGAAACATGTTGGGAAGATATCTTAAATGACATGGACCCTAACCAGTGCCTTGAAAAGATCAACTTCCTGGTAGCTGAAGTATGTTCAAGGCATATACCCCTAAGAAAAAAGAAAAGAAGTAAACTGGAGAGAGAGAGAGAGACGCTCCCTCTACAGGAGAAGACGAAGAATCACTGAGCTCCTCAAGAATGCCAGATTATCTGAAACACGGAAAGAAGCGCTAACCAGGGAAGTGGAAAATATTGAACTTTATAAAGTTAAAGGACTCGTACAGGATCCAGGAGAGACAAGAGGAGCTAAAAGCGATTAGTGAAATTGAAAGAAATTCGAAATATTTCTTTTCATATGCCAAAAACAAGGCAAAAACCACTTCTAGTATAGGGCCCCTGCTCAGACAAGACGGATCTTACACAGATGACAACAAAGAAATGAGTGAGATACTGAAATCTCAATATGACTGTGTTCAGTGAGCCACTAATCAGTCTGAAGATAGACAATCCAAACAATTTTTCATGAACGAGCCTCAAAACCCTGCCAATGTATGCCACATTTTTTACATAACCTTAACTCCACTAGACTTTGAGAAAGCCATCGACGACATGCCCATGAACTCAGCCCCATGCCCAGACTCGTGGAACTGTGTTCATTAAGAACTGCAAGAAACCCCTCTGACGGGCCTTAGTATGCTATGGAGAAGGAGCATAGACACAGGCGAGATTCCAGTCACTGAAAATAACAGATATAGCCCCACTCCATAAAGGTGGCAGCAAAGCAATAGCTAAGAACTATAGACCAATAGCTTTAACGTCCCACATCATAAAAATCTTTGAAAGAGTTCTAAGAAGCAGGATTTCAAACCACTTGGACTCTCAAAAATTGCACAATCCAGGGCAACATGGTTTCAGAGCAGGTCGCTCCTGCCTCTTGCAACTATTGGACCACTATGATATGGTCTTAGATGCACTGGAAAACAAACTGAATCCAGATGTAGTATACACAAATTTTGCAAAAGCCTTTAACAAGGGCGATCATGGTGTAATAGCACACAAAATGCGTGCTAAAAGGATAACTGGCAAAGTAGGCAGATGGATCTTCAACTTCCTAACCAATCGAACACAAAGAGTAGTGGTAAACAGAGTTAAATGGGAAGCTGCCAAAGTGAAGAGCTCTGTTACACAAGGCACAGTACTCTCGCCCCTATCCTGTTCCTCATTTTCATATCAGACATGGAAAGAGATGTAAACCCTAGCACCTAGCAGATCCTAGTATCGCAGACGATACTAGGATCTGCATGAGTGTCATCCATTGAGGGCACAGCAAATCTCCAAGAAGATATAAACCAAGTTTTCCAATGGGCAACGGAGAACAATATGATGTTCAATGAAGACAAATTCCAACTACTTCGTTGTGGAAAACTGGAGGAAATAATTGCTAGGACTGAGTATATTACAAACTCTAATCACACAATAGATCTGAAAAGTAATGTGAAGGACCTGGGTGTGGTAATGTCCGAAAATCTCACCTTCAAGGACCACAACAATGCCACTATCACATCTGCGAGGAAACTGATAGGATGGATAATGAGAACATTCAAGACAAGAGATGCCAAGCCAATGATGATCCTTTTTAAATCACTTGTTCTCTCTAGGCTGGAATACTGCTGTACATTAACATCCCCATTCAAGGCAGGTGGTAAATTGCAGATCTAGAGAATATACAGAGAACCTTTACTGCACGTATAAGTTCCATCAAACACCTTAACTGCTGGGAAGGCCTGGAGCGCAGGCGAGAGATGTATCATAATCTACACCTGGAAGATTCTGGAGGGACTGATCCCTAACCTGCACGTAGAAATCACTCCCTACGAAAGCAGGGAGTGATGTAACAGGCGATGTAACATACCCTCAGTGAAAAGTAGGGGCGTCACTGGTTGTCTCTTCGATGTTTGTTGTCTCTTCGATGTTTGTTGTCTCTTCGATGTTTGTTGTCTCTTCGATGTTTGTTGTCTCTTCGATGTTTGTTGCCTCTTCGATGTTTGTTGCCTCTTCGATGTTTGTTGCCTCTTCGATGTTTGTTGCCTCTTCGATGTTTGTTGCCTCTTCGATGTTTGTTGCCTCTTCGATGTTTGTTGCCTCTTCAGTGTTTGTTGCCTCTTCAGTGTTTGTTGCCTCTTCGATGTTTGTTGCCTCTTCGATGTTTGTTGCCTCTTCGATGTTTGTTGCCTCTTCAGTGTTTGTTGCCTCTTCAGTGTTGCCTCTTCAGTGTTGCCTCTTCAGTGTTTGTTGCCTCTTCAGTGTTGCCTCTTCAGTGTTTGTTGTCTCTTCAGTGTTTGTTGCCTCTTCGATGTTTGTTGCCTCTTCGATGTTTGTTGCCTCTTCAGTGTTTGTTGCCTCTTCAGTGTTTGTTTCTTCTTGGCTGTTTGTCGTCAATAATGTATTGGCGTTCAGTTATAGAGGCGTGGTGATGGGTGTTTCATCTCAGTGCTCCACCCACCCTGGATGTCACATGTCTGTAATTAGAGCACAGGTGACGTCTGCCGCTGTTATTGTATTCCTAGCCGGAGAAAAAATGAAATATTGACAGGATATTAGGTTTTGTTCAGGTATTGAACAAAGTATTATTTCATACTAGTTTTAACATTACGTCAGTGTTTCATAACATATACAAACTCCTTCATCTTGCATCCTAATGTATTATTGGTTTAGGAATAGTGTTTATAAAACTTGAAATTATCAGTGATGGGTAAAGAAGAGGAAAAATAATCAGATATTTTTGTATTCAGACGTATGTTTTTATACAATCCCTACTCTACCCTGCATGTACAGGAGGACCCGCTTATACAGCAGGTTAGGTTCACGGTTACTGCTGTAAAGCAAAAATAGCTATCAAGTGAAACAGCCTTTTTTTCAATTTCAAATGCATATGAAAGCCTGATAACATATTTACACTATCATATATTAAGTGAGCAATAGAGCTAGGCCTAAAAAATGCGTATAGAGTACACATATTCCATATATTCAAATATTTTCGTACTTCTAGTGAGTGGTGAATATTTACTGTAGGAAGTCTGAATAAAAGAAGAATGGGTATAATTGAAAACCGCTACATTAGTGAAACTGTAAAGCTGTTCCCTGCTGTACTATCTGTGTGTGGGGGGGGGGTCAATACTTCTGGCCCCGCCTTATAGACCACCTTGATCGCTATCACTGACATCTTGGGCTATATCATAACTACTCTTGATGCTGTGTATTGGGTTTGCCTCCACCACTGCCTCATTGAAGTATTCCACTTTTGAACCACCCTGCGACTAAGAAATGCTTTCTTGCATCTGCTCATCTTTGTCTTCAGCTTCCACCTGTTTGTCCTTCCCTGTCCTCTGTAAGGTCGTCAGGTTTAGTTCTTTCAACCTCTCCCCAAAGTGCATTCTAATCCATTTTGGTACTAGCCAGGTTTCAAATCTTTGGACACTTTCCAGTTTCTTCACGTGCTTGACCATGTATAGGCTTCATGTTGGGGTGGCGTACTTAATGACTCACCTAACATATATCGATTATAAGCTCCTGAAGGATTTATTATTCAAGTTCCTGAATGCACTTTGCTTTGTGTGGGTGTGGTGAGACGGACAGACGCACGCACGCATGTTACACAGTGTGAGTGTGTATGGATACTCTTTATGTGTTACTGATGTAGCAACCTTATCTGTCTCCTGATCTGTTAGTATTTTCTTGATATAATTTTCCACCTGCTTATCGTCACCTAGCAGTATCTTGTGGCTCGTCACATGTTCACTCTTGACCAACAGTTACCCTCGTGCTGTAAAATGATTGGAAAAAGTATCAAGATAAATATCTGAACTGCTTTGAATTATGTGACTAACATACAAGATTCTCAGCCATTTTGTGAGTGATCCTTAAAGGTCAGTTCTTTTTTTGCTATTTTATATATATATATATATATATATATATATATATATATATATATATATATATATATATATATATATATATATATATTTTACACATGCATAACACACACACAAATTCATCATTAAGAAGATAAATACGAATCCAGTGCTATTCAAAACAATACAAAAAAATACTTGCTTTGTAGACTAAAGATTTAATAAGTATTATATAGAGGTAAGACTGAGTGTAACAATGTATCGGCCGTACTGGAATACTCTGAATCTTACAAAAACAATATTTATACCATCCTCAAGTGTTAAGTATGCTAGCACTTAACACTCGAGGACTCGCAATATTTTGTAACTGTTTAAATCGTCCTTTGAAGCACTACTTGCAAAATAAATAGTAAGAGCCTTATAACCATTAAGATATTAACGAATTACTGTGGTAATATACGCATCTTTAAAATGATCAGAAAGACCTTAAAGTAACACATGTAGAGGAGTTAAGATGAGGTGAATGAATGAGTTATTTTACAAATGATTAGTTCAGAGGATGTACCTGACAGCGTCAGTTGACTCGTCGAAGTATTCCCTTAACCAGGTAATTAACATAGCCTATTAAGCTTATTGTGTATATGTAAATGTGAAAAATTAATACGCATTAGGACCATATGTTTTATGAATTTATCTATGTAAAACTCTAATACGTACCTGTGTGTTAACTCCCTGCTGATAGTTCCAGGTATTTTCTTGTCCGCGGCCCAGTCTTGGACCAGACAAGGCTGTTGGTGCTAGCAGCACCCAATCCAACGTACATATCACAGCCCTGTTGATGAGCAGCTATATGCAGGAAACTCAGGAAACCATTAAGTGATTTCTTAGAGGACAGTAAACGGTTTGTTAGTAGTTGTCCTTTTAGGTGTAGGGAGTGTGTTGAAACTCTTTTACCTTTTACAGTCAGTTATCTCTTAGCGTGACTCACGAAATCGTAGTGACACGATTGCAAACAAACCATACCACAGGTGGGGCTTGAACCCGCGGTCAGATAGTCGTAAAACTCGTAAATATACCTAGTGGGATGAATGTTATTGTAGCCAGCTGGCCCAGTGAATAACGCGTCGGTCTGGAGTTTTACGACACTGACCGCGGGTTCAAACCCCACCTGTGGTATGGGTCATCTCTTAGCGTACTTGTTGCATCACTACTTTTCAGGATGTTTTCCCTCACCGTTTGCCGAGCCTTTCCCTCTCGTAAGGAGTACGATTGTGCAGATTTAGACCCGGATTATTATTATTGCACTCACCGGGAAGAGCTGAACGCTTACACATCATACAACACTTGTGGAATTCAGTCATATTTGATCACAAGAAGGGTGTGTGTGTGTGTGTACTCACCTAGTTGTGGTTGCAGGGGTCGAGTCACAGCTCCTGGCTCCTGGTGTGTGTGTGTGTGTGTGTACTCACCTAGTTGTGGTTGCAGGGGTCGATTCACAGCTCCTGGCTCCTGGTGTGTGTGTGTGTGTGTGTATTCAGTTATTGACAATATATACAGTGTGAGCAGCTCTCGGGTATTGTTCATGGCTGAGTATCTATTTACAGTCTCTTCTAGTTGCCTTGGAAGCAGAGCGTAGATCAGTTAAGGTAGCCAGATGGTAATCCTCGTAGATAGGCTTATCCCAGTAGCCTCTCTCCTTGGACTTGACCGCCAGCGGCCTACTGCATGTTCTTCAGTGATCACAGTGCAAGTTTAATACCTTTAATTATAAACTTATATGAACACGAGGAAGAAGATTCTTTATAAAGAACACACGTCGTATAACACTGTGAAAAAAATTCATAACACTGTTAATATAGAGAGTTTTGTTTAATCAACAATAAGGTGACATTTTACTTTAAACGTAGCAAGATCAAACTCAGCTGGTAGGTTGGTGGTTGATGATGGGTTGATGATGGGTGGTAGATGTAGGGTTCATGATGGGTGGTAGATGTAGGGTTCATGATGGGTGGTAGATGTAGGGTTCATGATGGGTGGTAGATGTAGGGTTGATGGTGGGTTGGTGATGGGTGGTAGATGAAGGGTTGATGGTGGGTTGGTGATGGGTGGTAGATGTAGGGTTGATGATGGGTGGTAGATGTAGGGTTGATGGTGGGTTGGTGATGGGTGGTAGATGTAGGGTTGATGGTGGGTTGGTGATGGGTGGTAGATGATGGGTTGATGATGGGTGGTAGATGTAGGGTTGATGGTGGGTTGGTGATGGGTGGTAGATGTAGGGTTGATGATGGGTTGATGATGGGTGGTAGATGTAGGGTTGATGATGGGTTGGTGATGGGTGGTAGATGTAGGGTTGATGATGGGTTGATGATGGGTGGTAGATGTAGGGTTGATGATGGGTGGTAGATGTAGGGTTGATGATGGGTTGTAGATATAGAGTTGATGATGGGTGGTAGATATAGGGTTGATGATGGGTGGTAGATGTAGGGTTGATGATGGGTTGGTGATGGGTGGTAGATGTAGGAGTGATGGGTTGGTGATGGTTGGTAGATGTAGGGTTGATGGTGGGTTGGTGATGGGTGGTAGATGTAGGGTTGATGGTGGGTTGGTGATGGGTGGTAGATGTAGGGTTGATGGGTTGGGGTGTAGCAATAGGTGGTGGGTTAGTGACTAGTGGGCTGGGTTGGGCAAGTGGCTAGTTTCATCTGGTGATAGCCTGACATTTGAGAAGGACCGTTATTGATTATTGCTTGACCTGGCCTCCAACACTCCTTCAAATACAACACACACACACACACACACATACATCCTCCACACACACATACATCCCCCACACACACATACATCCCCCACACACACATACATCCCCAACACACACATACATCCCCAACACACACACACATCCCCACACACACATACATCCCCCACACACATACATCCCCCACACACACATACATCCCCCACACACACACATACATCCCCACACACATACATCCCCACACACATCCCCACACACATCCCCACACACACACATCCCCCCCACACCCACATCCCCCACATCATACATCCCCCACACATCCCATCACACACACATACATCCCCACACACACATCATCCCCACACACACATACATCCCCACACAACATCCCCACACCATCCCACACACACATACATCCCCACACACACCATACATCCCCACACACATACATCCCACACACACACACATACATCCCCCCACACACATCCCCACACATACATCCCCACACATCCCCAACAACACACACATACATCCCCCACACACACACATCCACACACACAACATCCCCCACACCACATCCCCCACACACACAACATCCCCCCACACACACATCCCCACACATCCCCCCACACACATCCCCCACACACATCCCCACAACAACATCCCCACACACACATCCCCCACACACCCCATCCCCCACCACACACACACACATCCCCCACACACACAACATCCCCCACACACACACACACCACACCCACACACACATCCCCCACACACACATCCCCCACACACACACATCCCCACCACACATCCCCACACACACATCCCCCACACACACATCCCCCACACACACACATCCCCACACACACATCCCCCCACACACACATCCCCCACACACACACACATCCCCCACACACACAAAATCCCCCACACACACACATCCCCCACACACACACACATCCCCCACACATCCCACACACACATCCCCCCACACACACACATCCCCCACACACATCCACACATCCCACACACACATCCCCCACACCACTCCCCACACATCCCCACACACCCCCACAATCCCACACACTCCCCACACACACATCCCCACACCCCCCACACATCCCCCACACACCCTCACACATCCCCCCACATCCATCACATCCCCCATACACATCCCCCACACATACATTCCCCCACACCACATACACATCCCCCACACACATACATCCCCCACACACTACATCCCCCACACACATACATCCCCACACACATACATCCCCCACACACATACATCCCCCACACACATACATCCCACACTACATCCCACACACATACATCCCCCCACACACATATGGTATCACGTGAACAAAAAAATCTCCAAATCACGAGCACTTTATTACCCATACGAGTTTAGAGCTTACCCACATATAAAATGCTGCTGCTCTTGCTTCTACTACTACTTCGAGTGACTTCAATTGTCATGAGTAAATATTGAGATGTTAATGTGTAGAGTTTGAGGCCAGAAAGACATAAAATGATGTATAGATACAAGTATTGGGGGGGGAGAGAGGGGGGAAGGGGGTCCAAATATGTATACTGAAAATTTTTGAGTTAAATGGAAGTACAGAAAATACATTATAGGTCTTCGAAAATAGTAAAGGTTCCTATATTCCCATACTGGAGAAATAGATTTCCACTGTCACCAGAGAACACAGTAAGTTCCTGGAAATCCTCTCTGGTCAGCCAAGTGTTGACATAACGAACCAGGGAACGGGCGGGGATTGAACCCATGACAAGTGAGTCCTAAAACTCACTCAATGTGGGTTCAGACCCCACCCGTACCCTGGTTTGTCTGTAATCGTGTCACTACGATTTCGTGAGTCATGAAATTGGTGACATAAATTATATCTATTTCTACAAGTACTAGGTATACAGGCCTAGCTGACATCAATGACATACTACTATATAGAAAGCCCCTTGTTAATTTTGTCCCCAGGATGCGACCCCCACTAGTCGACTGACACCCGGGTACCTATTTTACTGATAGGTGAACAGGGACACCAGGTGTCTTATGGAAACACGTCCTAATGTTTTCCAGCCGTACCAAGTGATCGGTCTGCCAGCATCATCACAGTGTTGTGCTGGCAGACTAATCATTACGATTCAGGATGAAGGGAAGCTGTGTATTAGGTGTTTTATCTAGCATGTGCCAGGGTGAAGGTTCTGCTTGAGCGATGTTTCAAGATTGATCACCATCACTCATCAGGTGTGGCGGCAGCCCAGACTTAACGTGTGATGGTTGTAACAAGTAGTGGTGATGGTTGTAACAAGTAGTGGTGATGGTTGTAACGAGTAGTGGTGATGGTTGTAACGAGTAGTGGTGATGGTTGTAACGAGTAGTGGTGATGGTTGTAACGAGTAGTGGTGATGGTTGTAACGAGTAGTGGTGATGGTTGTAACGAGTAGTGGTGATGGTTGTAACGAGTAGTGGTGATGGTTGTAACGAGTAGTGGTGATGGTTGTAACAAGTAGTGGTGATGGTTGTAACTAGTGGTGATGGTTGTAACTAGTGGTGATGGTTGTAACAAGTAGTGGTGATGGTTGTAACGAGTAGTGGTGATGGTTGTAACAAGTAGTGGTGATGGTTGTAACAAGTAGTTGTGATGGTTGTAACTAGTGGTGATGGTTGTAACTAGTGGTGATGGCTGTTGAGCCACTGTGACTTAGTTTTGGAACATTCTCCTGGCTATTCTTTTCTTGGTACATCATTTAATTAAAGGTAGGAAAAAAAGATATGGGTCAAATGAAACAACTTGGTTTTATTTAGTTATTCTCTTATCTATAGTTAGTTTCGCCACGAGTGTCTTCAGTCGTAATGATGGACTGAAGACACTCGTGCCGAAACCTTTCCTTTAGTAAATGTCGTAAACTGTACATGGGTGTCTTTCTCCACAATATTACAAGTGTTCGTACAGCGATTACAAATCGTATATAATGTCAGAGGTCCTGCCTTGGGTATTGTTTACTACCGTAATACGTCAACATTAACGTTGACGACTCTAAAAAATTACCATAAATAGTTTATAAAACTACTGTAGTTATTAATTGACTTTTTACTTAATGTGTACGAGTCGCCAAAATTCCGTACTTAAGACGACGTTTCGGTCCGTCATGAACCATTAAGTTGCAACTGGGATGAGAAAAGTAGAGAAAGCCTAAAGACAATTTAGTATGTGTGTGATCACAAGCAGTTTACTTGTCAGTTGTGCCTTGCTCTGTCAGGCTTCAGTATCAGTTGTGTTTATATGATCCTATCAAGTCTTGTGTGATCTAGTTGATACACCTTAAAGTATACTCAAGTAATAATAATAATATAATTTATTTGTTTATACGCAGATTTCAAGTGCCAGAAGATTTCTAAAGATCAAAGGACTAGTATCTTCCTTTCCCAAAAGCTCAATGTGGTGATTCAGAGAGAAACTTCTACAACTTCCGTGGTTTCCGGCGCCTCTCCAGGAAACTTGACATACGTCTGACTGGTTTCGGGAATTAAACTCCCGTAGCCGGGCTTAATTTTCATCGTGACCGAGTAATCAGATATTTCCTGCAAAATCTAAGTTTATTCAGGTTGTGACGTGTGTAGGCCTGCGGGCCGCTGACGGTAGAAGCCTGGTTGATCAGGCAGTAGATACCTGGTTGAGGAGGCAGTGTACGTGGAAATCTGGCCAGGCTCAAACTCCAAAATAAATCTTCCACGATATTTTTGTACACATACCGTATATGGTATATCTCCATCTCCTTTACTGTACCTTCATATTTCTATTACTAGGCTCATCTTGAACCGTTCTATTTTCACCTGCATTTATCATTCTTGTGTTTCTTAATCCCTCTCTCTTCCTCACTTTTCTCAGGCCGTCATTGTTGGAGTATCCCAGCGGAGTTGCACAGGCTTCTCAGTGAATTATTCTTGCTAATCAAGAGGATGCGGAATAATTCGGTCTTGCAAATTGATCATGAGACTGGGAGGGAGTATCGATTTTTCTCTACTCCGCCTTTGACTACACTCGTCCCCTCCTCCCCACCAACCCTGGCGTGGGGAGCCTAGGAGGCACAGGGGAAAGAAGGGGTATCACCCACTCTACTCCACCCCGCCTTCCATGGAGTGGGGAGCCGGGGAGGCATAGGGGAAAGAGGAGGTATCGCCCATACTCCTCAGCTCTAATGTAACATAATGAGAGCTCTAATGTAACATAATGAGGGCTCTAACAGGAAACAAGAAACATATACAGTTTTTTAGCTAAAATTCCTACCCCAAAACTCCCGTTTAGCATTGAACAGATTTGGAAACTGAACAAAGCATCAACTCGTGATCTACATTCTACAATATTTAACTGAACAAAATTGGAATCTTCAGTGAAATAAGATAGTTAGCCCTTAAACACTGAAAGTGAGAATAAAACAAGTAAAATAGCTCTTAACACATCCAAACAACACTGAGCAGGAAACCAGTCTTCCATGGAAGAAGCCTAACCTAATCATGAGTAGTGATGCGCCACTGTAAGACGCTCCGCGCCACACTAACTCTTGCAGTCGTCAGCAGATAACTCTTAGCAGACCGTACTTGCTGTGAAAAAAAAATGTGGCTAAGTAATAGTTTCTAGTAAGTATTTGTTTAAGAATGATAGTGTGTACTCACCAGGCTATGTTTGCGGGGGTTCGACTCTTGTAGACCTGTTTTCTTACCTCTAGGGCCCGGTCATGTTTAATCGTGAATTCTTCATCTGGTTTGTTCCTCTTACTCACCAACAAAGAAAAAAGTACTTCCTAAATTCCCTCAGCACCAGTCTCATCACAAACATTTTAAGCTGATCTTTTCACCAGGCTGGTCACAGACCGGGCCGCGGGGGCATTGATCCCCTTAACCTCCTCCAGTTATACTCCAGGTGTGGGTTCCATGTGGGCGCTACGTACTCCAAGATGGGCCAAACATACGTTGTGTATCATATATTAAATGAATCTTTGCTGTTACTGAAACCAGCTCTTAGCTAGTTTTGCATATGACGCTGCAGTGCATACTCCCAAATCTTTCTCTCCTTACGTTATATGCAGTGTCTCTCCTTCAGAGAGACGCTGCATACAACGTATTTCATGTTCGGTTTCCTCACTCCCTCTCGTATTTTCATTGTTTTATTTATTTGCCGGACCTGACTCGGGTCACAGAGAAGGATGAACTAAGAATAGTACCTTTGATAGATTACCGTGAAGGTAAGTGGGTCACTGAGAGAGTAATCTGAAGCGGAGAGAGATATAGTGATGGTCTGTCTGGTGTTTACTCAAGTTGGATTTCTTTTTTGTTGTCTAGTCCTGTTTGATTTATTTTTGAGGATGTTTTATAATAAGCTTGATTTTTATCTCTAGGGTCACCCATAACCTACTCGACGTGAGGATTGAAGATTGTTAAATATTGTGTACAAATAGTGTGGGGAATTTGTATACATTGTCCGTGTGGAAAGAAGGATGGTGTCTAGTGGTGACCAGCCAATAAGGAGACTCAAGATTGACAACGATACTCAAAATTCTGCCGACATTTCCAACCCCACTCGACCTCAAAGCCGTTAATAGTATGCCCATACACTCCTTATTCATCAAAAACTTCGATAAAACATTATCACTGCCTTAAATATATGGAGATGGTGTCTGGATACAAGAGTTATCCCGTAAAAATATAGACCGATACCACTGACTTTCCATGCTATCAAGATCGTTAAAAATTTTAAGGAGATCGATTGCTAAACAAATGGATTGATATGAGTTGCGCAACTTAGGCTCCGTGAGTTTAGAGGAGATGTGTCTATCCAAAGGTTTAGATTAGATATATCTTGCCGCTCACAATTTGCTGGACCATTACATGGTGTTAGATGCACTTGACAAATAAAATGCATAGACTTTACAAAAGCCTCCCGACAACTGGTTAGTGTAAAGGAGCACAAAATATTTGCAGAAGGAACAACCGGAAGAATGAGCAGATGGATTAGCAACTTTTTAACATATCTAACCCAAAGTCGGTATTTAATAAAGTAAAATCAGAGCCTATAATAGTGAAAGAAATCTGTTTCTCAAGGCATGGTATTTCCCCAATTCTTTTTTTCATTTTCATATCCGACATAGACAGATACCTAAATAATATCACTGTTTCATCCTTTTTAGGCGATTCTAGAATTTGTACGAGAGTGGCATCCATTGAGGACATTGTAAATCTCCAAGTTAATATTTACCAGGTCTTCCAGTGGGCCACGAATACAATATGATTTCCAGTGGCATTGCTTTGGAAAAAAAAAGAGGAAATAAAAACTGGAAAGAAGTATAAGACTCAAACCACTCAGTAGAGCCGAAGATTAATGTGAGGGGCTTAAGAGTGATAAAATCAGGAAATCTTGCATTCACGGATAGCAAAAGCTGTTCCTAATCACAACCGCTAGAAAAAGATAGGCTGATTAACCATAGCCTTCATAACAAAGAGATGCCAAGCCATAGATGGTACTCTTTTAAATCACTTGTTCTCTCTAAACTGGAATACTGCTGTCTACTCCCTTGTAAGGCAGGCAAAATCGCAGATCTGAAGAATGTGAAGAACCTTCACTTGCCGTACTATAAAGTCGGTCAAGAATCTAAATTACTGAACTGATTGAACTGTGCTCCTTGGAACCTAAGTGAGAAATATACATCGTAACCTCTGGAAATTTTTTGAGTGATGCCATATCTGCATTTCGAAATCACTCCCTATCAGATCAGGAGACTTGGCAGACGGTGTAAAATACCTCCAGTGAAAAGCATGGACGCTATGAATACGATAACAGATAACTCAATAAGTTTCAAGGGACCAAGACTTCAGCACTCTCCCTTCATACATAAGGGGAATTTCCAGCAGACTCTAGCTGTCTTCAAGAGGGAACTTGATAAGTCCCTTAGATCAGTTCCTGGTCAGCCGGGCTGACGAAGGCACCACTGGTCTGATTGATCAAGTAGTCAACCAGGAGGTCGGGTTTGAGACCGGGGCATGAGAGTACGTACTGGCCCACGAAATCGAAAACAGGTAGGTAGCCAGCTGCATGTGGTGGTGGTTAGTGGTGACCAGTCAGCTGCATGGGGTGTTGTGGTAATACGGCGGTGAGCAAGCAGCTGCAGGTGGTGGTGTGTGTGTGGAGGCAGGCAGCTCATTAAGGCCTTGTTTGATCTTACTCTGACGGGACAATTTAATTGATATGACAATATAATCTACCCTTCAAAGGCAGATTCGAATGAGAAGATTAAAGGAATTTTTCAGTCTGTCACCAGCTACGTGGATTCCAGGTGGGCAGTGAGGGGGATATCACAGTTTGTGGAGGTGGGGGGTCCCAGTTTGTGGGGCCATTACGATGAGGGGTCCCAGCACTTGAGGTTATCACAGTTTGTGGGGGGTAGAGGTGTCAATGTGTGTGGATACTAGGGATCTTAGTGTGGGGGGTTAGTAACCGTTATTTGAGATGTGTCGGCGACAGATATGAGTGCGCAATAAACTAGTCGCTTCAGCAACAAAATCTAATCTAAATCATTTGCAGGATGTGGTGGGGAGGGTTAATAATTCAGGACTCACTTTTTTTCATTTTCGTTAAGTTAAGCGTAATACTTTTTCCGTATATTAGCGTGAGCGTTGTTCTTCCTCGCTACTGTTATAAGATTGTTACATTTCCTTGTTAATATTTTTTAATATGTTCACGAACGATAAGTTTCATAATAAGTATGTGTAGTCACGACTGATGCTCTGTTACCAGGCTGTCTTCAACTTTGAATATTCTTCGTTATGTATACATACCTTCCAGGTTTGCGGGTCAGGGAGATGCATATATTCCAGGCTCAACACCACCACCCTCAAATGAGCTTGTGTTAGATCATAACAACATACATTTAATTTTTACCCATTTTTCTGTTAAAGATAAAACTGTCTTTTATGATGTGTGCCAGTGACGTATGTGTACACCACCGGTGTATGTGTCATTTATGTACACCTTGTCCTGGTAACGCCCGTTTACTAGGCAATTTACAAGTTTTATTTCCATACTTAAGTGTGTTAGTGTAACAATACTACATATGGTAACAGAGTATTGTGAAAGTCTCGGCTCCTTCACGGTATTCACTTAGTATTGTCTGTAATTCTTCTGTATTCTAAGACGTTTACAGTATCTTGAAAAGATATTAAAATCGTTTTTTTCCCCTCCTTCAGGGTCCATTATGTTCCACGTGCGGCGGCGGCCTGCGGATCACGGCCCCCGCAAGCGGAAGAAGAAGCCAGTGAAGGGTGCGGGCGGGGGTGGACCAGGGGGTGATGCACATGACCATCGACCAAGGGACCCATACTTCCTCCCAGACCGTCTACCCTTCCTTATAGAGCTGGGACCTGGTGAGTAGTCACACACAAATGATTCAAACACTCCACAAGACAAGATGGAAATAGAGGTTTTGGATAAATTTGCCATATATGCAGTGTACAAGGAAGGATCAATTTTGTACTGATAAGTACCAAATGGAAGTGGGTAAAAGTGGAAATAGGCTTCATGAAGATCATATTTTGCCGGGTAAGTTTTTTTTTTTTTTAAGATATCTGATGGAGTCATTGGGTTGTTTATAAAAGTTTACGCTATACCGACTATAAAATAACTTTCAAATATATGAATGACGAAATGCTAAATGTGTGTGTGTACACTCACCTAGTTGTGGTTGCAGGGGTCGAGTCACAGCTCCTGGCCCCGATTTGTGTTGAAATAGATATATTTTGTTATACAAAATTTAAATAACAAATGACTTTATACTTTGTATCGTACTTAAAAAATAGCTAAAATATAAGTAGTTGGCAGACGTGCGACATACGGGATTCCAGAAATATGAAATTGAGTAATGAAGGAATACTGGAGTGAAAATGCCCTTGATGGAAGACTGGAACAAGACACGATTATTTTATATTTTTAACTTACACTAGTAGACGATGAAACAAACACTGTACACAGTTTTATGACTATTTACAACAGGGCCCATGATTTAGTATAGTAAAACAGGTCTTAAAGTCTTAGATGTGGGAGCCAGGAGCAGGGACTCGACCCTTACAACTGCAACTAGGTGATAAAACGCACTTGATTACACTGTCGAAAATGTTTTGTTGAGGCCATCTAAGATAGGGGAGGGGAGTAGGTGGTAAATGTGTATGTTGTTGTGACCACCGTGAAAGGAGTGGTTCCTGAGCTTTACGATGTGTTGCTGCAGAATACCAATGATGTTTGTTCTACGCTGGTACATGGACCCTTTCTTGAAGGTGACGGTGATTTGTTCCTCGGGAAACACGAAAATATATATTGCCGGGTCCTTGTTAGTTGATATTCGTTCAGGGAATAAACAACCGCTGGCTTACCAAGGCCTAATTAATAATCATGCACAGAATTTCTTAAATAGTAATTATTCTCATCAACACATTCATATTAATGTATTTTGCAGTCTCCTTTTTCAGCTAAAATCCTTCCATTACTGGTCATTCACAATGTCTGCACCAACAAGGTGTCTTATTTAACACGTCCCATATCCTAGGACACTGTGATGAACCTCTTTAAATATAGCAATACTAGTTCTGGAGAACCAGAATTAGTATTGCTATATTTAAAGAAGAGATTCATCAGAGTATCCTGGGATATGGGACCTGTTACATAAGACACCTTGTTGATGCAGACATTGTGAATGACGAGTAATGGAAGGATTTTTAGCTGAAAAGGGAGACTGCACAATACATTAGTATGAATGTGCTGATGAGAATAATTACTATATGAGAAATTCTGTGCACGATTATTAATTAGGCTTGTCTTCAGAGTGTGTGAATAGATTTTAAAATGGTGAATGCTTTATCTTTTAAATGTCGCGATGAAAAGAAAATTTCTGTTTTAATAGAAATGAAAATCATTTTGTGTTGTCACATTTCTTGCATGGGAATATTGAGAGACTTAGATTAACATTATTTTTATTTAAAGCACTTAATCCTGGCTGGTCATTCAGTGCAAGAGATGGCGGAGACTCGACTCTACGTCAGTGATAACATCCTCAAGTTAGTTCTTGATCAGCCTGGCTGTGGTGCCTTTGTTGGACTGCGTGAGGCTTGCATCAACAGCCTGGTTGATCAGGCCACTCAACCCGTCCTCCGAGCAATTAAGTAACTTCACATACAGTTTGCAGCACATTTCTAGGTTAGGTTAGGCAAATTCGACCTATATTTATAAAAAAAATGTAATCAGTTACAACGGAAAAAAACTATATAATATGAAAACCAATTAAAAAAAAAAGTAATCACTGAGCAAGGCGTGGGGAAATCAGTGTTATTTCAACCGTTCAAGACGCTGTCACCAGTCTGTTTTTATAACTGCTATGATTGTGGTTAAGAAGACCGGTCTGGGATCGGGCTACGGGGGCGTTAACTCCCTGAATGGTCTTCAGGTAACCTCAGGGTAACAGTTTATATATCACGAAGAAGCTACCAATATTCCTATAAACGCTACTTCCCCCCAGGCCGGAGTCCTTGAAACTCATATTTGTAAGGAACTTGAGATATTCAATCCTCATATTTGTAAAGAACTTTAAAATTCTGCTATCACGGAGAGCCACTCAACTCTGGAGATACCGAAAGCTTTCGAATGTAATACAATTTTACAGTAAAAAAAATAGAGAGCAAGTTTGGAAAAAAAATGTCGAAAAATCTCATGTATGACGAGTATAGTATTGAAAATCTCACTGTATGACAAGTATAGTATTGAAAATCTCACTGTATCACGAGTATAGTATTTATACTCTCACAATATATCAAGTATAGTAGTATTGAAATTCTCACAGTATGACGAGCATAGTAGTATTGAAACTCGCAGTATGACGGGTATAGTAGCATTGAAATTTTCACAGTATGAAGAGTATAGTATTGAAAATCTTTCAGTATGACCAGTATAGTATTGAAAATCTTTCAGTATGACCAGTATAGTATTGAAAATCTTTCAGTATGACCAGTATAGTATTGAAAATCTCACAGTATGACAAGTATAGTAGTACTGAAAATCTCACAGTATGACAAGTATAGTAGTACTGAAAATCTCACAGTATGAAGAGTATAGTAGTATGTATTGAAAATCTCGCAGTATGCACATCGTTTCAGGCAGTTTATCCCACCTCTGGCATTTCTCAACACTTGTATTGTTTCAAACTAATCCCTTAACTCCTAGAGTAAACTTACTGTGCAATTAGTGAGAGGCAGGTGGAGCCAGCGATTGCGAAGTTTGCAGTTTGCAGATTTCATGAAGGCAGATGCGAGGAGCAGCAATAATCTGCGGATGCTGTCATTTCACACATCAGTTGTGAGCGACAGCTAGAAAGTATCTGCTTACCCACTTACCTGCCAACCTATTTGTTGGTAATAGCGGGATCATCGCCTCTGCAGCCCGGTTCCAGCCCAGGCCTCCTGGCCACCAGCATTCAGTGCAATGTAAGCACCACGGCCTGACTGATCAGGAATTACCTTGAGTAACTATCAGTTACTCCTTTAAGACAGGGCTGTCTGGTATTGGCTCTTAAATTAGAAGACTGTTTAAAAGTTTTGATCTCTTTACACTTCTTGAGTTATCTCGTAGTGTAATTACTAGACCACTGCTTCTTCACTAGAGGTCTCCTGCACAGTCTTCTGAGCCTTCCCCTCTCGTAAGAAATAATTTCGTTGCTCAAATTTGGAACCAATCTCTGCATGATGTTTCAGATATAAATTATGATGCCTCTCTTGCGTTGCAGGATCTTGAGGTATTCCCAATAATTAGATGTTAGATTAATAGGGGTTCATCCAACCAGCTTTGTGCCAACTAATGAACTACACAACACAGATCAATATTGGTTTATGGCAGTTATGTCTTGCCTCTCGAAGTTAACGAGACGAAATTCACGAAGTATTATAATCTTTATATACAATGAATACATTGTTTTAGCGAAGATATTAGATATATTACTATCAGTAATATTATAAAGTGATGACAGAATTAATGAGTAAGATGAACTATTTCTAAGAAACAAGAGAGTTGGTGTATTATTCAGGAACTTGTTTGAACACATTACTACCACCTGTAATTATCTGTAATTATTACCGTGTTATGATTGCTGATACGCGTCAGTATATAAAATATTCTAATATCTACACTCTGATCTTGATGTAATCTCATGTACTTGCACTCGGCTGTGTATCTCTGGATGACACTCGTGGACGCTTCATAGAACCAAAATAAAATAATTTGTTATTGAGTTTTTCCCACTGTTGCTATTCATGGACATGTGTTTCTCAGAGCCACACAACATCAAACGCCAGTCTAAAAAAGCAGCACTTTGAGTTCCATAAATTTTTAAACAAACTGTGAACTCGTTCTCATTTTGAGGTGACACAAATATTGAAAATGTATGTAACTTTTTCTTAAGCTGTAAAGATGAAAAGCCACTAAACATATAAACAATCCTATGTCACTTGTGTATAAGTGTCTGTATAAATACTTCTAGTTCAAGCTGTGGTTTTATATGGAACGAACTGCAAAAGATGTGTGTAGTAACTTATTCTATAAGCTAAACCGAACATTAAAAATAGCGATGAATGTCTTCGGTGGAACATTTTAAATTTTTCTTTAAGGAAGACTGCATAATCGGACGTTTTTTGTATATTGCTTCAGTCTTGTTAATTTTTTTTTCATTATTGCCGGAGTCATTTTCGTTTTTCGATATATTAAGTAGTTTGCCACACTGAAAGAAAAATGCTCAGTGTAACACACTAAATGCAGTATCTAAAAATAAACAGTAAATAAGGAAAAATGAAAATGCTGATATCACTGGTGAAGCAATCAACGTGGATGCTTCATTTGACTGTGTGCATAATGTATGTTAACTATGTTATTAGAACGAACAAATATCCTATATTTTTTTTTTTTGACGACTGTGGAGCCGGTGTACCCACAAAATATGTAACACATAGTGGAATGAGAAGTACTACCCAGTCTCTGAATGAACCTGTGGGGGAGGGGGAGGGATACTTATTAAAATCAAGGCATTCATCGCTATTTTTAATGTTCGGTTTAGCTTATAGAATAAGTTACTACACACATCTTTTGCAGTTCGTTCCATATAAAACCACAGCTTGAACTAGAAGTATTTATACAGACACTTATACACAAGTGACATAGGATTGTTTATATGTTTAGTGGCTTTTCATCTTTACAGCTTAAGAAAAAGTTACATACATTTTCAATATTTGTGTCACCTCAAAATGAGAACGAGTTCACAGTTTGTTTAAAAATTTATGGAACTCAAAGTGCTGCTTTTTTAGACTGGCGTTTGATGTTGTGTGGCTCTGAGAAACACATGTCCATGAATAACAACAGTGGGAGAACCTCAATAACAAATTATTTTATTTTGGTTCTATGAAGCGTCCACGAGTGTCATCCAGAGATACACAGCCGAGTGCAAGTACATGAGATTACATCAAGATCAGTACGAATAAACAGGTTCAATATCATGCTCGGTGAGAAGCTGCAAGCGAATGCAAGACTGTTCATGTGGGAGATGTTGACTTGTTTATTGTCCAGACAGCAGTAAAATCTTCCATCTGCGCTGTAACCGTCATTGAAAGGACACGCACCTCTTGATACCGCTTTGCTTTCATGCTTAGTTTCTTCGATATGTTTCTCAGATCAGACAAAAAAAAAATTCGTTTCATAAAATCTGGAACATTCATTGGCTGCTGAGTGCTTTGGGTCCAGAGACTCGGTTCAACTTGCTTCCGCATGCAATATATGTGACTAACATCATCACGACAGTTTAGCATTAGGAAAAAGGTTGCTTTTGATGAAGCAGAAGAGCAATATTCATTTCAAGAAGCAGGCAGAAGCATTCAGCCTGGTGACAACTACAAATGAGGTCACAGCAGCTGGAGAAGAGGCACTGGTCTGCCTACCTAACCTGGGGCCAGCGTTGAAGGTTTCGAGGGTGAACACCCCCGGTCTCAGACCAAGCTTCCCAGTGGATGACCTGATCAACTAATTTGTTGGTGCTTTTCGCATAAAGTCCATCGTATGCACCATAGCTCGTCTAATCAGGAACTGACTTGAGAAACTTATCAATTTCCCTCCTGAAGACAACCTGTGCAGTAGTACCCATGCCAAGGATTGGACGTACTGCGTTACCAGTTATTTCGTGAGAAAGTTTCTGAAAGTAGGTGAGTGCAGGTTCACACACTGCCACCAACAGCTGCATCATCATATCACAGCCCCCGCCGTATTTATTTCCTAGTTCAACATTGAATGGGCATGCTCTTGGATCCAGAAGATTATGGATTGATATTGGTCAGTGCTTGACTTGAACTACGGACTTAACACCAACTCCAGAAGCTCTATTGAAGGTGATCACATGCAATGGCAAGACGGACTGTGATACGAAACTATATACCTGTAAAAAGCGTTGTCTGGAATGCTCAGTAGCATGTAATAAGTGCAAGGAAACTTCAAATTCATTCATGCTTTGTATGGACAACATTCACTAACTGTGAAAGGTCATGTGTGTAGTAAAAATGACTATTTTTGGATACTCGGTTTCTATAACGAAGTTATCAGTTGTTCTCTGTTAATATTAACCTAAGTTCAAAATATGACACCATGCTGATTATGTTCATAACTCAAATAATTTACTAGTATATATCTCGTGTACACCACATGCTGAGTGCCCAGCATGAATATTTCCCTCACGTCCATTAATCCTGTTTTTTTTTTAATATTTAACAAGAGACGTAATTAAATTTTTATTGCACTTGTACATTTTTTGGGTTTAGTTTCTCTGGAATTAGGATTAAAATTTATTCCAGAAAATCAATTGCAAAAACAAAATTGAATAAATACACAGACAGTGTACATACCTGTAGTTATTTTATTTTACATGTATTGCACCAACTCTTATCTTCATTTTGTATATAATGTTCCTTAAATATTCATTATTGTAAAACAGTGAAAGTAAATTATATTGCAGTTACTTTTGAGTTGACTCATTTTTATTACTAGATTGACTAGGCTGTTATTAAAGATTAATTCGTTCTGCTCTTATTTAACTATTGAATAAGCTCTCGCATGAGATTTTACGTATGAGAATTCCATTGAATGTTAGTTATTACTTTATTATTTATTTAAACAGAGGACGAAATCCGCTTTGATCCATTGTCCTTAATTAAAAAATCTTGTTCCAGTTCCTAGCTTCCCAACTCTTAAAGAAGCGCTTATGTAAGAGTTTCGTGGGATTTTTCTTTACCATTACCCTAACCAGCTTAACAAAGCTCTTGTTGAATTTGTTTACTAAGACTCTCTAATAATTCTTAGAGAATGTGTGTTCCCAACTTATATTGAAATTAGGCGTTGCTTATTATTCACTAGGACTATGGAAGGTATGTTGTGTACACGAGGCTTGGTGAGTGGTGCCCCGTGATGTGGTTCCCTCGGGCTGGCGCCGTGCTGGGCACACTGTCCGGCCTCCTTCACAGTATAGATTATTTTATTGATTGGCTCAGTTGCCAGCCGTACAAATACTACCCACACCTTGAATACCTACTACATCATTGACCTTCCTCTTGACCTACTGCCAATTACTTCACCCTTAAAGATATGCTATTAATTGGTGTCTTATACCTGGAGAGGGTTTCGGGGTTCAACGCCCCCCCCCCTGAGTACTTCAGATATTTATTTTTATGTTGAATATACAGTTGATTCTAGTGAAAAGGAAGACATTGTAATGAAAGTTCATCTCACCTCTGGCATTTCATAACACTTGTATTTCGTGGCAAATTGATCCTTCGTCGCCTTCCTGCCAAAACTTGGTGTAGTTATTGTGGAGGAGGAGCCAGGGTGGTGTGTGGTGGTGGAGGAGCCAGGGTGGTGTGTGGTGGTGGAGGAGCCAGGGTGGTGTGTGGTGGTGGAGGAGCCAGGGTGGTGTGTGGTGGTGGAGGAGCCAGGGTGGTGTGTGGTGGTGGAGGAGCCAGGGTGGTGTGTGGTGGTGGAGGAGCCAGGGTGGTGTGTGGTGGTGGAGGAGCCAGGGTGGTGTGTGGTGGTGGAGGAGCCAGGGTGGTGTGTGGTGGTGGAGGAGCCAGGGTGGTGTGTGGTGGTGGAGGAGCCAGGGTGGTGTGTGGTGGTGGAGGAGCCAGGGTGGTGTGTGGTGGTGGAGGAGCCAGGGTGGTGTGTGGTGGGGAGGACCAGGGTGGTGTTGGTGGTGGAGGAGCCACGTGGTGTGTTGTGTGGTGGAGGAGCCAGGTGGTGTGTGGTGGTGGAGGAGCCAGGGTGGTGTGTGGTGGTGGAGGAGCCAGGGTGGTGTGTGGTGGTGGAGGAGCCAGGGTGGTGTGTGGTGGTGGAGGAGCCAGGGTGGTGTGTGGTGGTGGAGGAGCCAGGGTGGTGGTGGTGGAGGAGCCAGGTGGTGGTGGTGGAGGAGCCAGGGTGGTGTGTGGTGGTGGAGGAGCCAGGGTGGTGTGTGGTGGTGGAGGAGCCAGGGTGGTGTGTGGTGGTGGAGGAGCCAGGGTGGTGTGTGGTGGTGGAGGAGCCAGGGTGGTGTGTGGTGGTGGAGGAGCCAGGGTGGTGTGTGGTGGTGGAGGAGCCAGGGTCATGTCTTGTGGAGAAGTCAGGGTGATGTGTGAAGTCAAGGTCATGTCTGGTGGAGGATTATCCAGGGTATCACCACTGAATCTCTTTCCACCTGTGAAGTACAAGTGTTGTTACTAAGTTCTTATCTCCTCTTATCACCACTTAACCGTTTATCAATTTTAAATCATCTAGATTGTGTAGGGGAAACATTTTATCACTAGTTTCTTCTCTTGCATTTGTTTAAATTGTAAAATCTGTGGAAACTGCTCAAAACATTTCATTTTACCCCACGAGTTCTAGTAAAGCAGAGACTTGTTTTAACTCTTTCTCTATTATCAAGCATATATCGGAGTCTTCTTGTATAATAATTTTGTATGTTATTTTTGGTTAATGGAAGTTAAGCATCGCAATAAACGACCAGGATAACTTGGGGGTAAACTTGTGCCTACCAAGATGACATTATTGACCTTGGTGAGGTTTGCTTTCTCGGTGAATGACCGTGGAGATTCTTGGTGGTTTTGTGTGTGTGTGTGTGTGTGTGTGTGTGTGTACACGTGTACGTGTACTCGCCTATTTGTGGTTGCAGTGGTCGAGACATAGCTCCTTTCTCCGACTCTTCACTGATCGCTACTAGGTCCTCTCTCCCTGCTCCATGAGCTTTATCATACCTCGTCTTAAAACTATGTATGGTTCCTGCCTCCAGTACGTCACTTGACAAGACTATTCCACTTCCTGACAACTCTATGACTAAAAAAATACTTCCTAACATCCCTGTGATTCATCTGAGTCTTCAACTTCCAACTGTGACCCATTGTTTCTGTGTCCCATCTCTGGAACATCTTGTCTCTGTCCACCTTTTCAATTCCTCACAGTATTTTGTATGTCGTTATCATATCTCTCCTAACCCTCCTGTCCTGTGTGTGTGTACTCACCTAGTTGTGGTTGCAGGGGTCGATTCACAGCTCCTGGCCCCGCCTCTTCATTGGTTGCTACTAGATCACTCTTCTTTCTTCATGAACTTTATCATGCCTCTCCTTAAAGCTATACCTTTGAAGAGTTTCGAGAGTATCTACTCTCTGAGCCCGGCCATGGGCCAGGCTCGTCTGGTGCTTGCCTGGTCAACCAGGCTGTTGCTGCTGGAGGCCCGCTGCCCCACATATCCATCACAGCCTGGTTGATCTGGCACCTGGTGAAGATATTTGTCCAGTTTCCTCTTGAAGGCTTCTACACTGGTTCCAGCCGTGTTTCGGATATCTTCTGGTAAGATGTTGAATAGTCTGGGACCCCGGATGTTAATACAGTGCTCCCGTATTGTCCCCACCGCACCCCTGCTCCTCACTGGGTTTATTTTACACTTTCTCCCATATCTCTCACTCCAGTATGTTGTTATGGCAGTGTGCAGATTTGGGACCAGGCCCTCAAGTACTTTCCATGTATATATTATCATGTATCTCTCTCTCCTCCGCTCCAATGAGTACATGTTCAAGACTTGAAGGCGTTCCCAATAATTTAGATGTTTCAATGGCTCAATGTGAGCCGTAAACGATCTCTGGATTTGTTCCAGCTCTGCTATTTCTCCTGCCCTGAACGGGGCCGTCAGCACTGAGCAGTATTCTAAGTGAGGGAGCACTAGCGATTTGAATAGTGTCACCATCGGCATTATTTCCCTTGTTTTGAAAGTTCTCAATACCCACCCCGTCATCTTCCTGGCTGTTGTGATCTTTGTCTTGTTATGGTCTTTAAACGACAGATCAGCAGACATAATTATTCCCAAGTCCTTTACGTGTTCCTTTCGTTCTATGTGGTGACCCTCTTGCGTTTTGTATATAGTGTTCCTTTTGAGTTCTTCATTTTTTCCATACCTAAGCAGCTGAAACTTATCACCATTGAACGTCATGTTGTTCTCCACTGCCCATTGGAAGACCCTGCCTCCACTGCATCACTTCCCAGACTATTCCACTTCCTGACAACTCTGTGACTGAAGAAATATTTCCTAACATCCCTGTGATTCATCTGAGTCTTCAACTTCCAACTGTGACCCCTTGTTGCTGTGTCCCATCTCTGGAACATCCTGTCTCTGTCCACCTTGTCGATTCCTCTCAGTATTTTATATGTCGTTATCATATCCCTCCTATCTCTCCTCTCCTCCAGTGTCATCAGGTCGATTTTCCTTAACCTCTCTTCGTAGGACATGTCCCTTAGCTCCGGGACTATATTGTTGCAAACCTTTGCACTTTCTCTAGTTTCCTTACGTGCTTGGCTAGGTGTGGGTTCCAAGCTGGTGCTGCATACTCCAATATAGGCCTGACATACACGGTGTACAGGGTCCTGAACGATTCCTTATTGAGATGTCGGAATTCTGTTCTTAGGTTTGCTAGGCGCCCATATGCTGCAGCAGTTATTTGGTTGATGTGCGCTTCAGATGTGGCCAGTGTTATACTCACCCCAGGATCATGTTCCTTGAGTGAGGTTTGTAGTCTCTGGCCCCCTAGACTGTACTCTGTCTCCGGTCTTCTTTGCCCTTCCCCAATCTTCATGACTTTGCACTTGGTGGGGTTGAACTCCAGGAGCTAGTTGCTGAACCAGGCCTAGATCCTGTCAAGATCTCTTTGTAGTTCTGCCTGGTCCTCATCCGATTGAATTCTTCCCATCAACTTCACATCTGCAAACAGGGACACTTCTGAGTCTATTCCTTCCGTCATGTCGCTCACAAATACCAGAAACAGCATGGTGTGTGTGTGTGTGTGTGTGTGTGTGTACTCACCTATTTGTACTCACCTATTTGTGGTTGCAGGGGTCGAGTCATAGCTCCTGGCCCCGCCTCTTCACTGATTGCTACTAGGTCCTCTCTCTCCCTGCTCCATGAGCTTTATCAAACCTAGTCTTAAAACTATGTATGGTTCCTGCCTCCACTATGTCGCTTTCTAAGCTATTCCACTTCCTGACAACTCTGACTGAAGAAATACTTCCTAACATCCCTTTGACTCATAGGAGTCTTCAACTTCCAATTGTGACCCCTTGTTTCTGTGTCCCCTCTCTGGAACATCTTGTCTCTGTCCACCTTATCTATTCCTCGCAGTATTTTATATGTCGTTATCATGTCTCCCCTAACCCTCCTGTCCTCTAGTGTCGTCAGGCCGATTTCCCTTAACCTTTCTTCGTAGGACAATCCCCTTAGCTCTGGGACTAGTCTTGTTGCAAACCTTTGCACTTTCTCTAATTTCTTGACGTGCTTGACCAGGTGTGGGTTCCAAACTGGTGCTGCATACTCCAGTATGGGCCTGACGTATATGGTATACAGAGTCTTGAATGATTCCTTAGTGTGTGTGTGTGTGTGTGTGTGTGTGTGTGTGTGTGTGTGTGTTGTGTGTGTGTGTGTGTGTGTGTGTGTGTGTGTGTGTGTGTGTGTGTGTGTGTGTGTGTGTGTGTGTGTGTGTGTGTGTGTGTGTGTGTGTGTGTGTGTGTGTGTGTGTGTGTGTGTGTGTGTGTGTGGGTGTGTGTGTGTGTGTGTGTGTGTGTGTGTGTGTGTGTGTGTGTGTGTGTGTGTGTGTGTGTGTGTGTGTGTGTGTGTGTGTGTGTGTGTGTGTGTGTGTGTGTGTGTGTGTGTTTTACACTGGTGCCTGAGGGGATCTTTCTGGACACTTTGTATTCAGTGGTGATCTCCCTCGACGCCTTCTATTTACAGTGGTTCTTCTTCAACACTGTGTTTATAGTAGTGGTTTCCCTGATACTTTGTATTCACGGTATTGGTGTATCTTTACATGCTGTATTCACAATCGTGGTTTTCCTCGAACCTGTGTTCACAGTGGTGTCTCCTTAGTATTCACAATAGTGGTGTCTCCTTAACCTTGTATTCACAATAGAGTTGTCTCCTTCACAACTTTGTATTGACATTAATGATGCATCTCTCACCACTTGTGTTCACATTGGTGAAGTTCTTCACCACTCTGCCTTTGTAGTGGTGTTGTCTTTGTGAAGGCGAGTGACGATTGTTGCCAAGTTATTCTTCCCGCATGGTGATGGTGGGTCATGTACATTTTCAGATGCATCAACAACAGGATGGCCATAAACAAGCATAGGGGGCAGACCTGTGCAAGGAAGAATCTCTTATCGTAGATTGACAGAAATAGAAATTACAAAGTAAAATAATAAAAGATTGAAAAAATAGTCGTAATACAGATCTCCACAGGTCCACAAACCATAAATGGTTTACAACAAACCGAATTATTATCTAGTTTTAATTTATAATTTAAGGGTTTGTTTCTACCTATCTGGTGTTTTTTTGCTGAAGCTCCAGATCATAGGCTCCATATTTCATGGGTGATAGCCTGATCATTCAAACTATTGGTGCTTGTTGTAACATGCAAACTAGTGTAGGTACCACAAACTACCACACTCCTTCACATCCTTCCCCCACTGGCATGCTATATAGTACAGTAATATGAAAAATGTTGATTTACAGATGGCAGTGAACTTGGCGGGACAGGTAGACAGCATCAGTTACACCTCAATGTAACAGAAGTTGGCACAGACCGCAGCACCCACACTGGAGGACAGTCCCTTCAGCTTTTTGGCTCTAACATTCAGCCCCGGCACTGTGTCATTGCACATACAGAAGGCATTGTCACTGTTACGCCATGTTCAAGAGATGCAGACACCTTTGTTAATGGACAACGCATATATGAGACCACTATACTTCAGGTGAGGCCTGACCTAAGCCATGTCCCATGTCCTTGTAACCTATAGTAGTAGGTTGGTATACAGCAACCATTGAGTGAGGCACAGTACAACCATCCTACTCTATAAATGTGGAATGGAAGTCTGTTAAGTATTTTGTATACAGTACTTGTCTTGCAAATAAGTAATCTGACAGAATATAAAAGGCATAAAATACTGATAGGTTGACAAAAAAGAACTTGGTGGAATGGACACTTTATCAAGACAACTTTTGCTTAGAGACTAAACTTTGTCAAATCTTAAGAGAGTTCATGGAAAATATTGATATATCAACTAGACATGATCTTCATAGTGGTTCACATACTCGAACCATCTGTATCTCTCCAGGGTTTTTCATGCATTTTCTATAGACTCAAAAAAGCTTGGTCTCTAAGCAAAATGCTGTCTTAACAGTGTCCATTCTGCTGTTGTCTGTTTTGCAAGTAAGCTGACAGTTCGTAGTGGAAAGACATTCTGTATATGGCAGTGAACCTATTAGTCAAGATCTTGTCCATTGGGGTGCCCCCAATCTCTGCATCTTTCCTCTGCCATTTGTCATCTTGCAGCCATTATTCCACAAACTGTCAGTTAAATCTTACAAACTTTTACTTACACTCAAACACTTACAGTACCTTTATTTTCCTGTGTTTATTAATAGTTCTTACTCCTGTAATATTTTCTTTCCAGTTTAAGGGGTTTTGATCTGAGATTGGACTATGGTAATGATGATCTCCAGAACATTTAACAGATGTATTACATTTATTTGTTTGTGTATTTGAAGACAATTAATGAAAAAAAAAAATTCTTATCAAATATCTTTCATTTAGATACCCATATTCATATTTTTCTAAAATATGGATTTTAAATCCTGGTTTTGTAATGATCATCTGAAAATTGTGCAGCATTTTACAAACAGAATCCATATCATAACTAAAGAAAGACCCATCCTGTCAGCTTCAAATTTTTACCACTGGTCTGGTTTTCTGAACACAAATCATATGCTGCCATTGGGTGCTATAAATACCAATTTGCCAATTTTATTGAATAAATAGTGATTACACTAAGTGTACATTTTTTAATTTCAGTTTTTTATTTTGTTGTTGGACAAGTCAGCAAAATCTTATTTTTTTCTGAATAAGATGTCTTCAGACATGTACTACATTGTACTTGAAGGTACTGTTCAAATCCAGCATTACGAGATTTGTGATTCATGTGCTTTGCTAGTCCAGTATTTTTACTGAAGGGCATTTGCAGATAGTCTCTCACTAGTAATTTATTATGTGATCAACTATGACTAACTTTTGAATCACTTTTCCAGCATGGATGCTTTGTACGATTTGGCCGTATCCACAACTTCCGATTCATTGATCCACAACAGGATGAGCGCCACCACCTAATAGACAGGTACAAGCCTGTTAGAGGATTTTGTAATTATGGATTTAAACAAATTCTGCTTAATGTTAACCATCATCCATGTTGTGTTTGGTTTTATATGAAGTCTTAAAATTAAAGTTTTGATTTGTTGTTGCATAAAAGTACAATACACTACATTAGTTATTCAAAACAATGAAGATATGTAATGTAAAAATATGGATAACATTACTCAGAATGTGTTTTATAATAATTAAAAATTGGGTTTTAAGTTTTATATGGTTATTAATTTCTAATCTTGTTACTTAGCTTTTCACTTAAATGGTTCAGGATGGATGTAAATTTCTAACCTACATGTTTTATAATGTACAGTACGTACTTAATCAAACCATTGATAAAACCATTATTGTACATAAAGACCATGTAGATTGCATATGATAACAAATTATGGTTATTTGAAGAACCCCTTTTGTTTGATGTCTTGCTGAATATTTTTCACTAGATTACAGTTTATAAATTTGTTTACAGAACATTAATCTCAGAACATTTCTAACTATTAATATAAATGTTAAGTGTAGCATGTATAGTGTTCCTCTGCAAGTTTACTGTCCTTGGTGATATTGGTGTGTGTATGTCTACTACACAATTATCTTGTTCAGTGGCCAGCATGTGTGTAGCACGTAGCATGTAGCATCCCTGGGGTTGACAGATCTGGGCAGGAGAAGGCAGCAACAGGGGGACCTGGGGACAAGCAAGAGATGGGGGGGGACACAGTGTCGCATGCTGGGTCTCATTCGGGCTCTCAGGCTGGGTCACGCAACTCTAAGTCATCTGCGCAAGAACGTCCCAACAGGATTGATCAAAGCTTTGAGGGCAGGTAAGAAATAGAACCATGTTAGATTTTTCAAGAAAAACTAATTATGGTACTAGTTTGGCAGATAGCACATTGTGGGATTTTATTTGTATGGGATGTTATCTACTGTACTAGGAAGGTGCTTATAAAAAGCATGAATGATATTGTTGTTGCATGATCTTTGTTTTAATTCTCATGCAGCTCTCGGACCATCAGACGTCATGCTATGTAAGTTAATTGTTTAATATAATAATAATAAATGTTGGAATTTGGAATATAAATGTTTGGCTTTCTTTTAATGTGATTAAATAAACCTACTAAACTGAAAAATATATTTATTTACTGTATATAATTGTTTGGACATTCATTTTATGAAATACTTTTAGCATTTAAATGTATGGATGCAGTACATTATTTGTTAAAAAAAAATGAGCATAAATATTGATGTATAAAATTCTACTTAGGGGCAACTATGAGCGGTATCCAGCAGCACGTGATCCCATTCTTCCTGCAGTGCTAGAATTTAGAGAAGAGAGTGAAGATGCATTTCTTCATGCCATTACAACTGACCTTGACCCTACAGATGTACAATTTAAACTTGCACCAACATATACCCTCTATATGGCAGCCAGGTTTAGGTAAGTTCTCGGATGTTTTCAGGAATTTTGCTTTATAATGGTAGAGTATTTAGTTTCAGTATTAATAAAGAATCATTAAACTTATACATTATTAATACAAGCTTTTCACATTTTTCTCATATTAGATATAAAGTGGAACCTCGGTTTTTGTATGCCCTAGTTTGTATGTAAAACTATAGTTATTCTCTATAAAATGTATTTTTTGTTAATATATTTGGGTGTCTGGAACGGAGTAATTGGATTTACATTATTTCTTATGGGAAATATTGCTTCTGTTTTCGTATGATTCAGTTTATCATCAGACTTTTTCGAATGGATTAATCACGAAAACCGAGGTTTCACTGTACAGGGTTATAGTTTTAACTTGCTGCTTAAGGTTGATTTTGATTTTCTCTATAATTTTAATAAGATCAGGGATGCTATTAGTGTGAGTAAATATTCTGTAATATTTCCTCAAATGCTTATGGTTACTTGCATTAGTTTAATGTGATAAACATATGGTGTATCATGCATATGAATAATGTATTCTCTTTATAGTGTTCTAAATTTATTGTTTTGGAGAAACTTTTGTTTTCCTCTTTGGGCCACCCCGCCTCGGTGGGATATGACCGGTGTGTTGAAAGAAGAAAAATATGTGGCCAAGGGGCTAGTAACCCCTTCTCCTGTATATACAGTGGACCCTTGTTTTTTGTAATTTATCCATTCCAGAGAGTGTGACTAATGGCGAAATTGACAATTTGCGAATATTTTCCCCATAAGAAATCATGTAAATCCAATTAATCTGTTCCAGACACCCAAAAGTATTAAAACAAAAAAATTTTTGACATGAAATATAGATGTTCATACACAGAAAACAATGAGCATGAAGAATAAAACAATAATAACACGACACTTACCTTTATTGAAGACTTGTTGATGTATGGAAGATGAGAGGAGGGGAGAGGATGGAGGAGTTATACTATTGTTTGGAAGGGAAATCCCCTTCCATAAAGACTTCAGGTACCAAGTCCTTTTCTGGGGTTACTTCCTTTCTTTTTTTTTTTTAATGGCACTAGGACCAGCTTGAGTCACTGCACACCTGTGGCACTAAATATCTGTCCAGAGAGCTCTGTTTCTGGCGTCTCTTTAAAATTTCCCTAAAATGGGACACAAGATTGTCATTGAACATGTCGCAGACACGGCCTGTAACAGCTTTGTCAGGGTGATGTTCCTCCATAAAGGATTGCACCTCACTCCACTTTGCACAAATGTCCTTAATCTTTGAAGAAGGCACCTTCTTAAATATCTCTTCCTCCTCCTCTGAAGCAATTTCCTGAGCTGTGGTCTGTTGCTGTTGCAGATGAAGGTCTTGCAGCTCTTCAGTAGTTAGCTCTTCATTGTGGTCCTCCACCAACTCTTCCACATCCTTGTCACTCAAATCCAACCCCATGGAATTCTCCAATGCCACAATACTTTCCACAACTGGCATCGGCTCCTCAGGGTCAGCCCCAACCCTTCAAAATCCCTCTCTTGGACACAATCTGGCCACAATTTTCTCCAAGTCCTGGAAGTCACTCCCTCCCAAGCCTTACCTATAAGGTTTACGCAATGGAGGATATTGAAGTGATCTTTCCAAAACTATTTTAGGGTCAATTCAGTGTCCGAGGTTATGTCAAAGCACCTTTGAAACATTGCTTTGGTGTAGAGTTTTTTGAAGTTTGAAATGATCTGCTGGTCCATGGGCTGGATGAGAGGAGTGGTATTAGGGGGCAAGAACTTCACTGTGATGAAACAAAACTCCTTCACCATTTGCTCTTCCAAGTCTGGAGGATGAGCAGGAGCATTGTCCATTACCAGGAGGCACTTGAGTTCCAATTTATTTTCCAGGAGGTATTTCTTCACACTGGGGCCAAACACTTCATTGAACCAATCAAGGAAGATTTTCCTCATGACCCATGCCTTACTGTTAGCCTTCCACATCACACACAAATTAGCCTTGGCGACACTGTTTTTCTTGAACACACTGGGATTTTCAGTGATACACCAGTAAAGGCTTCACTTTGAAATCCCCACTAGCATTACTACAAAACATTAGGCTTGTGTCCTGGCATTGCCTTTTTCTCCTGTGTGATGTAGGTTCTCTTTGGCATTTTCTTCCAAAAGAGGCCTGTTTTGTCACAATTGAACACTTGTTGGGATTTGAATTGTTCAGCCTCTATTTACCCCTTGAATTCCTCACATATTTTTCAGCTGCACATTTGTCAGAACTGGCAGCCTCACCATGCCTTACCACACTGTGTATGCCACTACGCTTCTTAAATCTCTCAAACCAGCCTTTGCTGGCCTTAAATTCACTCACATCAGCACTCGTTGCAGGCATTTTCTTTACGAGATCGTCATGCAACTGCCTTGCCTTTTCACAAATTATCGACTGCGTAACACTGTCTCCTGCTAATTGTTTGTCATTGATCCACACCAACAATAACCTCTCCACTTCGAGTATTTTTGATCTCATTTTTGTGAGCATATTGACCCATTTCGCAACAACAGCTTCCTTGATTTCCTTTTTCTTGGCCACGATTGAAGCGATGGTGGTATGGGGTTTCCCATACAGCCTGGCAAGCTCCGCCACACGCACACCACTTTCATATTTTGCAATGATCTCTTTCTTAAATTCTATCGTGTTTCTGACCTTCTTTACCAAGGCTGGCACTAGGAGCTTTCTTTGGGCCCATGGTGGCTTATTTAGCAGTTGCAAGCACTAAAACGAATGGAATATTAAGAAATTTATCGTATGAACGCATTGGGTGATGGTCACTCGCTGATAAACCATGCCACACTGACTGTGAATGGTGTGTCGGGGCCACTCGTACGCGTTCGAGACGAACGACTATTTGTGAGCCAAATGACGATTCGCGAGTCAATATTTTGACGAAAAAACGTTACGATTATCGAAAATTACTAATTGCAATGATTACGAAATACGAGGGTCCACTGTATTACTAAATTTAAACAAAAAAACTTTTGTTTTTCTTTTTGGGCCACCCTGCCTCGGTGGGATATGGCCAGTTTGTTGAAAGAAAGATGATGATATAGTATGTGGTAGTTGAAAAAGCAAATTGTTGTGATTTGTATACTAAAAGGTCTTGCTAGCTTTGCTTTTTTTTATTCTTTTTATTGATAGTTTTTTAATTGAATACAATGAAATATTTTCCACATGTAGAGCTTCAACCCACTACCGTCCAGACCTGAGCCCAACAGATCGTGCCCACAGATTAACAGAAATGCTCACCAAAGTTGCAGCAATGGTCCAAAATGTCATACACGTAAGTAGATTTTTTTTTTAATAAAATATTTTTGCCTTTTTTTAAAAGAATTTTTGGGTTGATCAAGCAGAAAGCAATGTCTTATCCCTTTTGTGATCTAGTGAAGGTTAAGTCACTGTTGAGTATAGTCCATGTATATGATGGTGTAAGTGCAAGCTAGTTTAATAAAAACTAATCCTTCCTCCTAACAATGCTGTTGCTGCTGTTCTTCCTACTGCTGCAGCTTTTTCATCATCCTGCTGCTCCCACCGAGGCAGGGTAACCCAAAAAAGAAACTCTTTCACCTTCATTCTCACTATCATTTTCTCCAAAGGCACAAATATGTGATAGTTTAAATGTCACTAAACAGCAAATATCCCAAGCCCATCCTTTAAAGTGCAGGCACTGTACTTCCCACTTCCAGGACTCATGTCCGGCTAACCGATTTTCCTGAATCCCTTCACACTCCAACAGCTTGTAAAGTCCCATAAACCATTTGTCTCCACTCCTATCTAACACTCACTCACACATGCCTGCTTGCTGTGGGTCCAAGCCCCTTTCACACAAAACTTCCTTTATCCCCTCCCTCCATTCTTTTCTGTGATTACCCCCTACCCTGCCTTCCATCCACTACAGATTTACATGACTCAGAACTCCAGTTGTCATTTAGCAAGTTTCTGAACTTTACCAAATTTCTGAGTAAATATATTTGTTTCATAGTTTGCAATACAGTATTTGTTGGTCAGTCTTGACATATGGTTCTCATGACTTTATATTATATTTTTTTTTTTTTAGTCTCGTCATGGAGATCCAACATCCTTAGCTTTCTGGATGGCAAATGCATCAGAATTACTCCACTTTTTAAAACAAGACCGACATGTTTGTGGGTACTCTCTTGATGCCCAGGACATTCTTGCAGAGGCTGTACAGGTTGCTTTCAGGTAGGTTACGTTGAATATCCTTTCTCAGACACTTTTTTTTTTTTTTTTTACTGAAATAGTTAGAATACATATAAATATGTATCTGACAGTGTTCATGGTCATCACATGGGTAGAAAAGTAATACAATTAATTCACAGCAAGCTAAAAATATTAGTCATATTTCAGTTCCTTAACCCTTCATATTCTTCTGTCTTTGTAGAAGTTTGGTGGACTGCATGCAAGCTGAGCTATCTACATCATTACCAATGTTTCTGGAGGATAGAGACGATATAAATGAAGAAGAAGGGTCCACAGCTCATGTGAGTAAAATACCTAATTTTGCCCGTATTGGTTTCTAAATAGCTAAGATATTCATTATCAATATGATATACGTACATCTAAATTTAACGTTATCCATGGAGGCAAAGAAAGGAATGTACGAAAGTATAGTGGTACCAACACACTTATATGGGTGTGAAGCATGGGTTGCAAATGTTGCAGCGAGGAGGAGGCTGGAGGCAGTGCAGATGTCCTGTCTAAGGGCAATGTGTGGTGTAAATATTATGCAGAAAATTCGGAATGTGGAAATTAGGAGGTGTGGAGTTACTAAAAGTATTTGTCAGAGGGCTGAAGAGGGGTTGTTGAGGTGGTTTGGTCATTTAGAGAGAATGGATCAAAGTAGAATGACTTGGAGAGCGTATAAATCTGTAGGGGAAGGAAGGCGGGGTAGGGGTCATCCTAGAAAAGGTTGGAGGGAAGGGGTAAAGGAGGTATTGTGGGCGAGGGGCTTGGACTTCCAGCAAGCATGTGTGAGCGTGTTAGATAGGAGTGAATGGAGACGAATGGTTTTTAGGACATGATCTGTTGGAGTGTGAGCAGGGTAACATTTTGTGAAGGGATTCAGGGAAACCAGTTAATTAATTTAATTGGACTTGAGTCCTGGAAATGGGAAGTACAATGCCTGCACTTTAAAGGAGGGGTCTGGGATAGTGACAGCTGGGAGGGACTATTCTCAGCTGTCGTATCTGAGCTCCTCTGCAAAGACAGTGATTATGTATGAGTGTGGTGAAAGTGTTGAATGATGATGAAAGTATTTTCTTTTTGGGGATTTTCTTTCTTTTTGGGTCACCGGTGGGAGACGGCCGACTTGTTGAAAAAAAAAAAAAAATCTAAATTTTAAATTTTTTTGCAGAGTTGTAATAATATAATCTTGCAGGTACTGTCCATCTTAACCAACACCATGGCTTTGCTGCGACGGTGTCGAGTGAATGCTGCACTAACTATTCAGCTGTTTTCTCAACTCTTCCATTTCATCAACATGTGGGTGTTCAACCGCATTGTGGCAGAGACTCACCCAAATTTTTGCACCAGGTATGCACATTTGTTCTGTACTTCAGTGTTCACTATTTTATAAAGAAAATTTTGGTGGGGAAAATCATTTAATGTTTTCACTACATTGTTCTTATTGCTAATAGAGAATGGATGTAAGCTATTGTATATACAGTAATTAAATTATTTATTTACAAATTAAATCGGTACATATTTTGTAGCACACTTGCCATTTCCCACCTAGATACGGCAACCCAAAGAAGGAAATATTCACCATTGTTTATTCTTGAGCTGTCATGCCAGAGGTGCATAAACATAAAAATTGAAATGAACCTCAACTGCAACATCCCCACCTATCAATACATGTTTTGTAAAAATAATTAAAACTATAAATAAAGGAGTAGCATAATAAATGAGGTCCCCCCCCCCCTTTCCCCTTGCTTCATAGCGCTTCACTTTAGAGCATTTCGCTAATCCAACGGTTTTCGATCATACCCATTCTTCATTTATTCAGACTTCCTGCAATAAATGTATTCATCATTTACCATAAGCTAAGGATGAAAATATTTTAAGGTAAGTAATGTGTGTACTGTATATAATTCTTTTTTTTTTTAGGCCTAGCTCTATTGCCCACTTAATATATATGGTGTAAACATGTTATCAATCTTTTATATGCATTTGAAAGTAAAAAAAAGAGGGGGGGGGGAGAGGGAGGTGATTCACTTTACAGCGGTAGCCCAGAACCTAACCTGCTGTATAAGCGGGGCCCTCCTGTAGCTGCAGTATGTGAAGCTTCTCATAGGTGCAGTATTAGGTGCTAGCTAGTTTATAAATTACTTTAAAAATTGCAATGACATTTATGGTAAAACTATTGCATTTGTCCATAATTTAAGTATGGAATTATGATAAAATCCTGTATATACATGTAATTATAAATGAGGTTATAGTTCTGACAAATTAAGAAGCCATTGTTTAATATTATATTGATTTATATTGGGGTGCAAAAACTACATATAAATTTTGAAGTATCATAATTTTTTTTTTTACCTATGTATATTGAAATGAGGTACAGGGTTAAAGAATTATTTATGCGCGTGACAAGTTTTTAAGTATTTAAGTTTCCATCTAGTTACATATACTGATGTTAGGGTTATGTGAAAACTACATTTCTTTTTCCTCACTGGTCATCTTCCATTAAGGCAGGGTGACCCAAAGAAGAAAAAACATCCATCACTATTTACTCAATTGCTGTCTTGCCAGCAATGTGCTAGCATCACAAATCAGATTACCCTTTGACTGCAATATCCCCACCCCCTCCAGAGTACAGGCACTACCTTTTCCACCTCCAGGACTCTGGTCCAGCTCACTGGCTTCCCTGAATCCCTTCATACAGGTTAACTTGCTCACACTCCAACTTCATGTCCATTAAAAGTCACTTAATCCCATTCACTCCTGTCTAATCTGCTCACACAAGCCTGCTGGATGCTCAAGCCCCTAAAACTCAAAGCTTCTTTTACTCACTCCCTCCAACTGTTCTTGATTAGATTTCATTGCATGTTATATCCCCCATAGTCATTCTGAAAGCGGTAATCAAAAGATGACACACCCGCATAATGGGTCCTGTTAATTTCAGCACATTTTTTCAATAAAATGCTTGCAGTAAGGTGTTCATACACAATTAGTCATAAGCATAGCTTTGCTCTTGTCATACAACTGGGTTATGTGTAATCTCTAGTAATAGGTAATCACTTGCATATTGATTTGTTCTTTCAAGTGTGACAGCAGTATTCAATTTCAGAGTGTGGGGTGTAAGATTAAAACGACGTTTAGCTCGCATTGAGCTCTGGGCAGAGAAGCAGGGCCTGGAGTTGGCAGCAGATTGTCACTTGGCTAGACTATCACAGGCAGCCATGTTGTTACACTCGCAAAAGGTATGTAGCTAAATACATTTTTATTTCCAGAAATGATAGCATTGTCGGTAGAATGAGGCTGAATCATTTTTTTTTCTTCCACATTGCCCATTTTATGCCAAGGTAGGTTGACCCAAAAAAGGGAAATGCTTTCACCATCACTCATTCAATATTCCTCTAGCTAGAAGTGCACAGACACCTCAGTTCAGATGATTTCCTCATCTATTCTTTGTAGGATGGATGAGGAAGTTGCACCTCTAGAACTCAAGTCTAACAAATTTCCCTGAATTCCTTCATTTTATATATTTTTGTATTTAATTTGAACTATAAGATGAAATATATTAATGATTTACCTTTTTTTTCAGTCTGCTCCAGATGATATAGCAACCATATCATCTACATGTTTCAAGCTTAATTCACTTCAGCTCCGAGCTCTTTTAGAGAAATACCAGCCAATGCAAGATGAACCTAAAATACCTCAAGACCTGATTGACAATGTTGTTGCTGTAAGCTGCTGCATGATTCTTTTTTATTTAATCTTTGAACTATCTTAGACACTTTAAATATGAAAAATTCTTGTATTTTTATCTGAGCTTTCATAATTGTTTTCCTCTCACTCATTTGATTTTGTCCCAGGAATGAGACATGATTGTTGGCAATTGTCATTACAACTTTTGAGTCATTCATAATGGATTTCAGCTGTCTAGAGCTGCAAGATTTGTCTCTAAATATCTGAATTAGTGGTCACAGTGGTGCTCATGCTAACCTTTTTGGTGTGTATAGAATTACACCTAATTGAATGAATCTTAACTCACGAAATCGTAATGACACGATTGCAAACAAACCATACCATGGGTGGAGTTTTGAGACTGACCGCGGGTTCGAACCCCACCCGTGGTATGGTTTGAATGAATCTTATTGGGCCATCATGGTACAGTGGACAGCTCACCCACTTACTAGTTTTAGGACTGGCTTGCCTTCGGTTTGAAACATTCTCCATTCAGTGAATTAAATTACAATATAGTATGCATGTTACAAAATACATGATCTTTCAAGGGGCGTGTGCCTTGATGATGCTGAAAGTCTCTTGATTCAGGGAACTGCAGTTACCCTTCCCTTCCTGGGATTGCATCTAATTACCATTCCCAACACTGTGTAGCCATTGTGAGTTTAGTACTTAACAATGAATAAATTAATAACAGTATAAGACAATTAACTTTATATTCACTTTCTTTGTAGGTTGCAGAAAGCACAGCTGATGGATTGGCTCGAGAAGATGGCAGAGAGGTTCGGCTAGAAGAGGAGATTGATTTGCAGCTTCCCTTCCTTCTTCCAGAGGATGGATATTCTTGTGATATAGTGCGTGGAGTTCCTTCAGGGCTGGCTGAATTTTTAAATCCTCTCCAACATGCTGGCCTCTGCAGTATGAATCCACAGCCATCATCCTCGGGTTACTGGACCATATATATGCATGAACAGGATATGAGGCCACCTCCGGGGGTAAGAGCACACTTCTATCATTACCTAGATAAGTTGCATCGTATTTTAAAAGAAATTAATGCAAATGTAAAATAAAAAGTAATGCACTTTAGATACGTATATTAAATGCATAAAGGCAATAGAAAAGTCTCTTAAGATAATACAGTAAACCTCAAGCAATATTTTTTTCACTTTAATAATGTAGTGTAATGTGCAATTTTGCATTGTCATTAATATTGTAAAGCTAACTATGTTCTCTCATTCTAGCCCCGAAGTCCCAGTGTGATGAGCAACCGATCAATGTCCATTCCTCGCGGAGAGCCGGAAATTCACATAATTCAACTACATAAATCCAACAATGGGATGGGGCTTTCCATTGTTGCAACGAAGGTAAGTTCTTGTACCAGGTATAGGAGGATTTTTAATAGTGCCTTGAATCACCATGAACTGCAAACAAAAGGGATGTCTTTCAACCACCTATAAATGTGTCCACCCAGAAATATGCTATAAATTGATACATAATAAACAATACTATGACAAAGATTGTCATGCAGTTCACATGAAAGGGACCAGGCGAGTCACGCTGCGTGAACTTCAAACTGACCCTGGTAATAACACCCATACAGACTCGAGTGTTTTTTCCGACAGGAAGCAATCTGTCCTCATGCCACGCATCAAAAGTGTGCAGGTGTTAAGGTGCATAGGTTTGCCAAGACACCCTGCTGCCAAAAGTTATTTTTTCCATATTTTTTTTGCTTATTTGTAGTTATATTAACATGGATTAATTTTATCTTGTATACCCCAGCCTAAAAAAAACTAAATAGAGAATGTTCAGAATGTGACACTGGGTATTGTGAAAGAAAATGAGTAGCATCAAATAAGTCTTGAGTTACAGGAAGAGGTTGTATCCTTAGTCATGTTAAATGCAACACAAATTTAGTGGTTGTTACATGAAATCACAGAATGGTAAGGCTAGCAAGAACTTACCACTTCAGCATACCCAATATTCATTTTACAAACATACCAAGTCTTAACCCAAGAAACACCACCAAAATCCCATTTATATGTCTTCTTGCAGAGTTCAGTACATCACAGAAACCCATATTAAAAACTGTTTTAACAGAATATGAGTATTTATAATACTGAACTACTGAATACTGAACTCTTCCCATGATGCCATGAGGAGCTCTTAATCCAAGGAATTAGACTTACCCTCCTTGGCCTTAGATCAAACCTAAGTGCCTCCCAGGCACTATATGATCCCTATGGGTTTAGTGCTTCCCCATAAATATAATAATAAAGAAACTTGATCATATCCTAACAAAATTCACCTTATATCAAATAACGGAACTGATCATTTGGTAAAATGCCATTGATATTATATTCATAATGAGTGATGATGTGGATCAGAACATAATGGTGCCAAACCAGTGGTGAGCCAGGATGTCAATCTGGAGGGCTTAAAAATGATATTTTTTTTTTTTTTTTTTAACAAGTCGGCCATCTCCCACCGAGGCAGGGTGACCAAAAAGAAAGAAAATCCCCAAAAAGAAAATACTTTCATCATCATTCAACACTTTCACCTCACTCATACATAATCACTGTCTTTGCAGAGGCTCTCAGATACGACAGCTGAGAATAAGTCCCTCCCAACTGTCACTATCCCAGACCCCTCCTTTAAAGTGCAAGCATTATACGTACTTCCCATTTCCAGGACTCAAGTCCAACTAATCAATTAACTGGTTTCCCTGAATCCCTTCACAAAATATTACCCTGCTCACACTCCAACAGCTCGTCAGGTCCCAAAAACCATTCGTCTCCATTCACTCCTATCTAACACGCTCACACATGCTTGCTGGAAGTCCAAGCCCCTCACCCACAAAACCTCCTTTACCCCTTCCCTCCAACCTTTTCGAGGACGACCCCTACCCCGCCTTCCTTCCCCTACAGATTTATACACTCTCCAAGTCATTCTACTTTGATCCATTCTCTCTAAATGACCAAACAACCTCAACAACCCCTCTTCAGCCCTCTGACAAATACTTTTAGTAACTCCACACCTCCTCCTAATTTCCACACTCTGAATTTTCTGCATAATATTTACACCACACATTGCCCTTAGACAGGACATCTCCACTGCCTCCAGCCGCCTCCTCGCTGCAGCATTTGCAACCCATGCTTCACACCCATATAAGAGTGTTGGTACCACTATACTTTCGTACATTCCCTTCTTTGCCTCCATGGATAACTTTTTTTGTCTCCACATATACCTCAACGCTCCACTCACCTTTTTTCCTTCATCAATTCTATGGTTAACCTCATCCTTCATAAACCCATCCGCTGACAAGTCAACTCCCAAATATCTGAAAACATTTACTTCTTCCATAATCCCTTTCTCCAATGTGATATCCAATTTTTCTTTATTTAAATCATTTGATACCCTCATCACCTTACTCTTATCTATGTTCATTTTCAACTTTCTACCTTTACACACCCTCCCAAACTCGTCCACTAACCTTTGCAACTTTTCTTTAGAATCTTCCATAGGCACAGTATCATCAGCAAAAAGTAACTGTCAACTCTCATTTTGCATTTAATTCCCATAATTTAATCCCACCCCTCTCCCCAACATATATATTAAACAACCATGGTGACATTACACATCCCTGTCTAAGACCTACTTTTACCGGGAAGTAATCTCCCTCTCTCCTACACACACTAACCTTAGCGTCACTATCCTCATAAAAACTCTTTACAGCCTTCAGTAACTTACTACCTATTCCATACACTTGCAACGTTTGCCACATTGCTCCCCTATCCACTCTATCATATGCCTTTTCTAAATCCATAAATGCAATGAAAACTTCCCTACCTTTTTCTAAATACTGTTCACATATATGCTTCACTGTAAACACTTGATCTACACATCCCCTACCAACTCTAAAGCCTCCTTGCTCATCTGCAAAATTCAAGCCTAGTGGTTTGGGGTATTGGAATATAACAACTATAGCTCTGAGTAGGTGACCATACTTACCAGTCTGGCTGTGTACGCTGATGTAGAATGTACAGGATCAAATCCTGTGCTAGACTGAGAGAGAATGTTTGCAAATAATTTCACTCATTTGTGAATTAAGCATGAGTGCGCACTTGCTTTAAAAAAAAAAACACACACACACACACACACACACACACACACACACACACACACACACACACACACACACACACACACACACACACACACACACACACACACACACACACACACACACACACACACACACACACACACACACACACACACACACACACACACACACACACACACACACACACACACACACACACACACACACACACACACACACACACACACACACACACACACACACACACACACACACACACACACACACACACACACACACAACACACACACACAAACACACACACACACACACACACACACACACACACACACACACACACACACACACACACACACACACACACACACACACACACACACACACACACACACACACACACACACACACACACACACACACACACACACACACACACACACACACACACACACACACACACACACACACACACACACCACAGAACAGCAGGAGGCCAAGGCAAGAGTATGATGAGAGTAACAGAGCGATGATTGACACTCTGGCAGAAGTGGCCAGAAGGGCTCGCGCGAGCAGCGAAGCTACTGATCATGGGTGACTTCAACCATAAGGAAATTGATTGGGAGAACTTGGAGCCACAAGGGGGCCAAGAAACGTGGAGGGCTAAGATGCTGGAGGTGGTACTGGAAAATCTCATG